>PYSP01000244.1:0-24860 GCA_003049395.1 Pseudohalonectria lignicola
GGGGCGGGGGCGGGTGCGGGTGAACAACAGCCCAGGCCACCGGCGCCCACACCCGACTCACCGTCCGCCCTCATGCAGGACGAGGACCGCGCCGTCAAGGCCGTCCACCGCACCGTCTACCTGGCCTACATCTCAGCCGCGGGCAGCCGCATCCACGCGCCCCTGATACTCGCCCTCCTGGTCGCGGCGCAGGGCTCCATGCTGGCCACCTCCCTCTGGCTCGCCTTCTGGGTGTCGGGCCGATTTGACGGCCAGGGCATGGCGCTCCCGGGGTACCTCGGCATCTACGTGGGGCTGGGGACGGCGCAGTTCGTCCTCTTCTACGCCTACGGGTACAGTCTCGCGAGCGCGGCAACGAGGGCCGGCGACGGCGTCTTCAAGCGAGCCCTGGCCGCCATCCTGGGCGCGCCCATGCGCTTCTTCGAGACCAACCCGGCGGGGAGGCTGCTCAACCGGTGCGCCAGGGACGTCGACGCTATGGACACGGTCCTGGTCGAGGCGCTGCGCCTCTTCCTCATGACCCTGGCCATCGTGACCTCGGTCCTGATCCTCGTCGTGGTCTTCTACCAGCCCTTCGTGGCCGCCGTGGTCCCGGGCTGCGCCTTCGTCGTCTGGACCGCGAGGTACTACCGCCCTTCGGCGCGAGAGCTCAAGAGGCACGAGGCCGTGCTGCGGTCCGTCGTGTTCGCGCGCTTCTCCGAGGCGCTGAGCGGGGTGGCGAGCATACGGGCCTACGGGAGGGAGGCCTCCTTCCTCCGCGGGGTCGACGGAGCCCTGGACGACATGGACGCCGCCCTCTTCCTGACCGTCGCCGGCAGCCGGTGGCTCAGCGTGCGGCTCGACTGCGTGGGCAACCTGCTGCTCCTAGTCACGTCCATGCTCGTGGCCACGACCGAGTTCAAGGGCTCGGTCGACCCGAGCATCGCGGGCATGCTCATGTCGCTGCTGCTCCCCGTCGTGCAGCTGATCCAGGTGGTCGCGCGGCAGTGGGCCGAGCTGGAGAACGCCATGAACGCGACCGAGAGGCTGCACTACTACGGCACCGAGATCGAGCAGGAGGAGAAGTGGCCGGCACCGCCGACACTGGAGGGGAAAAGAGGAGCATCGAGATTCAATGGGGATGGGTCATCTGGGGGAGGGGTAGTGGAAGTGCCCGCCTCGTGGCCCTCGCGGGGGGAGGTCATCTTCGACAAGATCCAGATGCGGTACCGGCCCGGCCTACCTCTCGTGCTTGACGGCTTCACTTTACATGTCCGGCCCGGGGAGCACGTCGGCATCGTGGGGAGGACCGGCTCGGGCAAGTCGAGCGTGGTGGCCTCCCTGTTCAGACACGCAAACCTATCGGGCGGTTCCATCACGATAGACGGGGTCGACGCGGGCCGCGTCCGGCTGGCCGACCTCAGGTCGCGAATGTCCATCATCCCGCAGGACCCGACCCTCTTCAAGGGCACGGTCAGGGAGAACCTCGACCCGTTCGGACGGCACGCGGACCTGGACCTCTGGAACGCGCTGCGACAGAGCGGGTTCGCCGTCGGGGAAGCCAATGGGGAGCCGTCTTCTACCGAGAGCAGCAGCAGCGACGGCAACAACAGCAACAACAAAACCATTAATATCAACAACGCCAACAATACCAACAACAAGATACACCTCGACGACAGAGTCGACGAGGACGGCAGCAACTTCTCCCTCGGCCAGCGGCAGCTCCTCGCCCTGGCCCGCGCCCTGGTCCGCTCCTCCCAGATCATTGTCTGCGACGAGGCCACCAGCTCCGTCGACGCCGAGACCGACGCCGCCGTGCAGCGGACCATCCGGACCGCCTTCAAGGACCGCACGCTGCTGTGCATCGCCCACAGGCTGCAGACCGTGCTCGAGTACGACCGAGTTTGTGTCATGGACGGCGGCAGGATCGTCGAAATCGGGCGGCCGCTGGAGCTCTTCGACGGGGATAGTTGTGGTGGTGGCGGTGGTGGTGTTGGCGGTGTGTTCAGAGGCATGTGCGAGAAGGGAGGGATCTCGAGGAAGGACTTCCCCTGCGCGTGAGTGAGGGTGAACCCCTTTCAGGTGGACTAAAGTAGAGCAGATGTTACTTTATTATTATTTAGAGGTTGCACAGGGCCTCGGCCAGCCTGGGGCCAAGCTCCTGATATCACCATGTCAACCCTCCGTCACTCAAGAGCCTTGCCTCCTTTCGGTGCCTCCTTTGGAGAGCTTGGGGGAGAGACAGCGGTCAAGTTGGAGGGATTAACAGGTTTTTTTTTACCAGAGGCCGAGCCCAACTCTAAGTTGTGATACATACCTTAGCCTTCAACGATTGAAAAGCGAACGCCCGCGAGTTCCTAGAGCTTGGTGGGCTTCAGAGGGCAACCCCTGAGCCTGATGGTGGTTGACTGTCTCCCCAACAAGAAACCGCATGCCCTCCCTCAACAATGGTCTGCAATAAGGCCCGACAACGACGACACATTCGGATTGGCCCGATACGTATCGTAATTGGGTTTTGCAGCATCCCAGCGCCTCTTCTCCCGACGGTTATCAGCTCGTCGCGCGGAGGCTTCGTCGTTTGTCCTTCTGGCTGGTGGCTCAAGAGCTCGCAGCTGCTCCTCACGGACTGCAAGCCTCGTTTCTGGCTTCTGGCGACGTTTCAAATCCAGGGGCTCCGCTGGCCAATCAGGCTTGAGCCTTGCCGTTGGAGTCAAGGCGGAGGACTTTGAGCCTGGGTGAGTGATAAAGCCGTTGACCGTGAGGAGTTGATCAGACTTGCCGAAGGTTGGGGGAGCGTCCAGGCGGTCCCTCCCACCTTCCAGACACGGAAATGCAATGATTAGACTAGTCTAGTCTTTCTTCCTTCGGCCAACGAAGGCTCCTTACCCAACTCCTATCAAGTTGTCAACAAACTATCTTTGCTTGCATATCACATCCAGTTCTTGTTGCTCTCTCCTTTGAATAGATAGTCACAGATCTTCTCCAGTGAGTGTACTCGGTCCGACAGTGGATAGCAGTGGCGCATCAAGCTAGTAGACCGATCAGTGCCGTACATGTCTTGGTGTGGTTCCGGGCAGATCTTCGTGGCGAAGCCAATGCTACGCAATGCAGACAAGACAGACAGAAGCTAGGACTACGCAATAGTGCGGTTGACAGAGCCTAGACGGACTGACGATCAGCCAAAAGTTTAGTAGTACGTACGTGCCTAGTAGGTGAGTTTGTGTAGATAGAAGAAAGAAACAAGCCTGTCGTAAGCTTTTCTACGTCAGATGGAGAGCTGCCACACAGCCCGGGTCTGGAACCAAAGTGAATTAGGCTGTAGTAGAGCATACGTGGCGGACTGAAGCGGCTAAGACGGAATAAAGACTGAAGAGGCAAGAGCAAAGGGCAACAGAGGCTCAAGGAACCACCAACCTCCTGTCCAGTAGAGCAGTTCCCAAGGAATCAAGGAAAGATCTGCCTGCATACGCGGCTGGAGAGGGACGGTAAGGTCGGTGTGATGGGGTGGCTTGACGGCTTCTGGTGTCTGTAAAGCGTGTCTCCAACGGCGGAAGAGGAGCTAGATCTGCGAATCCCAGACAAATGCATGCACGGCGATGTGAATTTGCACCTGGATGGAAGGTATGGGAAAGTGGTCTCGTGCGTTCGAGGTCTGGGATGACGTGTTTGGCTCTAGGGTGCTGCGGCAATACCAGTTTTGCAAGAGGATTTTCCCAAGTCGAGCATTCCAAACAATATGGCACTCTGGGTGTACTCCGTACCAGCATACAAAGCGCACCAAGCCGGGTGCTTCCTTCTGGGCGATCTGACTTGGCGAGGAGAACCGCTTCTTGGCAATGCTTCACCACTTCGTTTTGGTGTCACGGTTTTGGAAGTATCCGCGCGCTGCATGCTGCAAATTAGGTGAGGTGGGGGTTCCTTCCAACCATCCAGACTTGTGGAACATCGCTAGACCTGCCAGACAGCACTCAATACTCCCACTCATTGTTCACGGGATGGCATCGGGGGGGATTCTGTCGTCGCAGAGTTTGGTTTCGCAGAATTTGCTGAAGATCTAGGTCCGTTCCTTAGTGTAGGTTTCGATGATTGTGGGCTTGTGGTTCTCTGGTTACAATGGCGCTGAAACCTCCTCCTCCCCTCCTGAAAGGGTTGATTCGGATAGGTGCACGAGAGAGCAAGTGTAGACGAGTGCTGGTCAGCTAGCCAGTCTCAGAATCAGCGAGCGGCGGCAATTCTTTCTCGTTTGTTCGTTTGACGCCAGTGCAGGCCAGTGACTCGGGGCAATTTGGCTGTACGGCCGTCCAGCGTCGTTGCTCAGAGGGGGGCGCACAGGGCTCAGGAGGCGATGTGATAGGTCTTCGAGCAGTCAAGGATCAGATATTCGTGGTGTTTGAGATCAGGGACAGAAAAAAGCTGGTTAAGATCCACCCAGATCACTTGGCACTTGGCACTTAGCACTTGGCAGACTCGCAACTGGCAATCGGCAGAGATTGAATGGGAAAGAGCCATACTCCAAATGGGAATCTGACAGGCAAAGCAGCATTTGCCATTTCAGTGGCTGATATACCAAGCCTTTGCCGAGGGAGGATTTCCCCCGTCACCAAGAAAAAGAAGCTTCTCTGCATCTTTACCAAGACCTGGAGAAAGACAACGACGGACCATCACTAATATTCAGCCTCACGCGACAACGATTACAAAAGTCTGCAATAATAGGCTTCGTTCTAGATATTTTTTCTTGATACATTCTCCTCCAGACAATCCACAGAGTTTATCTGATGTCTCCTTCTGTTCCCCTTTCCCTCTTCCCACTTTCCATTTGCTATCTGCGCTAGAACGCCCATCAGAGCGTCGAGAAACGTGCTGCAGGTGGAGCTCTATCCGTTTTGTGTAAAAATACCTCCTGCAAGTTGCTGCAGCCTGATTCGGTGCTTTTTCAGCTCCTCTTCTGTCCGAGGGGGGTTTTGAAGCAGTTGAGGTCTGCCTAGCGCAACTCATGGCTCAACGGACACCGGCCAAAGTGACTTGAGTCAAACATGAGCAGGTCCAAGTGGCCTACGGCAATGATGTGGCTACCTATCCTTGAAGCACTAGCAGGGTGCCAGAACGGGAGGTTTACAGCGACGGCCGAACGATGAGATATCTGAACCGGGGCCAAGCAGATTCGCAGCCAGCAGGGCGCTCCTAGGCTCAGATGGAAGTGCCGAATGCGATCGCTCGTCTCTAGCCTCCTAGTTGCGGAAACACGACGCAACTTGCAAGGTGAGGGTAGTGTCGAACACTCGAGGGCATGGTTGCGTCTTCTTGGCAAGGTCTCAAGTGTGACTGACCCACACAAAGTGAGGGTATCCCCGATGGACGGATGGCCGTCCCGAATGAGCACGTAGTCGATAGTCCCAAAGGGCGAGATATCGCGACTCAAGGGAAGCCCTCAACCCTCCGCCCTTGTCGAACCCCCAAAACAATGCATCGCAGGTGGCACATATTATGTCTCTCGTCTGAATATTGCATTGGGTTTGCTCTTGGCAGTGTGAGAGCCAAGACCCAAACTTTGCCGTCGAGTTGCTGCCTTCGTCTTGCAGAGTTGCAGTGGCTTGCCACTACGGGTCTCTCCCCCGCTTGCCTGTCTATCACTACCACTCAGTCACTGTCACTCTGCACTAGTCGGTACCTCGAGGCCCTCAGGCTTGTACCGCTAAGACACGAGGCTGGCCCCAGTGCCCTGCAAGCATCTCCATCTACACGTCCCCCTTCACTTTTGCCAAAAGAGCCTCCCACGCCTCCTCTTCACGGACGTCCTTTTAAGTGCTGTTTGCGTAGTGTAACTTGCGTTTCAAGACTCGGTGGCAATGGCTTTCTTCTTTCTTGGCAGCGGTTGATGGGACACGCCATTCGCCAGTGACGCTGCAATCCCGCCGTAGCCAGCACTTACACGCCAACTAGAGAGGTACCTTGTACATACGGCCTCGCCCGTGCCTGTGTCCGCAGCGTCCACCTGGTGGATTCGGCACCCACTTGTCAAATCAGACACATGCTTGGTTGTTGAATTCCCATCTATGTCGGACGGCTACAGAGACATCTCCTACAGACTTGCCTGCTGCTGGCCGTTCCACGATGCCCTAGTCCGCTGAAGCAGGGTATCGGGCCAGCGCCTTTTAGGTTGCATGTCTCATTAGTCCCCTTATTCTCCCCTTCTCCTCTGCCCTTCCCCTTGTGCTCTTGGCGGTTTCCCCCCATCGGGCCACCCACTCTAGCTGATCCAGTATCAAGAGGTGTGTGGGTTTACGTATTGTACAGAAAGTATATATCATTCCATCTCCCTCGTGTAGTTTGACTCAGTTTCCTCCCTCTCGTCTTCCTCTCTCATCAGCTGGACTCATCACAACATCAGTATTTCTTGGGTGCTTCTCTCCGTTGTTGACAACGTTCCTTTCTTTCCGCTGGTCGTCGCTGGTCGCTCTTGATATATCCGCATTTGTTCTTCCCTACCATCGCCCCGCGGACTCGCCATCGATCTCATCCTTCCACCAGATCTTCGTCGCCAAGTCATCGCCAAGTTATAACCCACCTCCACCAAGGCCAACTCGCCAAGATGGTCAACTACCGCTTCGTCGCCATGGCCGGCATGGCCGCCGCCCTCCCTCTTAATATCAACCTCGGCGCCTACTCCCCGGCCCTGGTAGTTGGTTAGTAGTATCGGGTCCAACAAGGCCGGCTTTCTTATATGAGGTCTAGGCTCGTCATCATTAGGAGACCTTTTAGCTGACATCAACGGTGGGGAAACAGGTGATGGTGAAATCAGCTTTGGAGGACGACAAGATGTATCAAACCTGATGAACGCTCTGGAGGGTGCCGCAGTGAACGCCGCTAACGGAGCCGCCGCCCCCGCTCAGGTGCCTGCCACACCCGCAGCCGCCCCTGTTGTTGCGGCCCCAAGGCCTGCTGCACCGGCAGCACCTGCAGCTGCAGCGAACAATGCCGCATCCCCTGATCCCGCACTCCAGGAGCAAGTGAGTTGACATGTCCTCCTCACTCCCAAGTATAATGGCGACAGAAGGCACGAGAACCTTTGGCTAACACACAACCCCTCCTTCCTTTCTTCTCCAGGCACAGCAGATCGCCGCACTCCAGGGCATGGGCAAGGAGATCGCGCCCCGCGTGTCCAAGCGAGACATCACCGGCTTCGACCGCGCCCTGAGGTATGCCGAGGCAGCCCTAGTCAAGGGACCCAAGGTCCAGCTCGGCACCGGCGAGGGCGGCGCGGGCGTCGGCATCATCGTCGACAACAATCCTACCGCTGCTGCCCGCCCCGGCACCGGAGGTGAAGCCGCTGCTGAGCGGCCAGCCACCCCCGCGCCCGGCGCTGGTGCCGGCGCCGAGAGGAAGGTCAAGCGCGATCTAGATGGTGCCAGCCAAAAGGTCAAGGTCACGACCATGTACGTTCGCTCCGGTATCCCGGCCTGTGAGTTTCTGGTGCCGCGCGCCCCCTTTTCCCCCTCAAATTGTGTCTCGGCGTTTTGTTTCTCCTACACCACACGGGATTAGAACCATTGGGGCTTTATCCACCCATCCGCCCATCCACCCATCGACTTCACAAATAGATGGCAAGGGGGCAACCTGCTGACACTCTCTATCTAAACAACAGCGCTTCAGAGCAGCTCTAAGCTCACTGCCCGTGACGTCGGTTCAGCCCCCGTCGTTGCCGCTTCCCCTGCATCAGTCAAGTCTTCTAGGGGTGAAGCCATCGACGCCGTCAACCTGAATGTGGATGGTGACCAAGGGGTCACCATGACTTTCGTGGAGACGATTACGGATGCCGATGACTGAGACGAGCGAGCAAGAGAGCACGCCAAAATTACTTTCGTAAAACATAAACAAAACCCAAAGTTAACGAAAAGTGAAGTAGGGGAAAAAAGAGCAACGAAGCCCCTTGTTCATACCAACCCCCTTTTCATGCCTTTCATACCCACAAACCGCGCGACAGACGGGCTACATTGCGATTCAGCACTTCATGTCCATGCAACATCATCCCTCTCATGTTCTACAATCCGCTTCTTACTGTTATTTTGATGCATTAGTCTACGTACGGGGGCAGATAGGAGGGGCGTTTTCTTAATGGGCCGGCATAAATAGTTTGTTCATTATTTCCCCTTTTTTGTTGATTGCTACGACTGTCTGTATAATTCCTCTGGCTTTGGTCGATTTCGTTCCTTTAAGGGATAATAGAGAAGGCGAGACAACTCCATTCACAAAGGTCCATACGGATGGATACGAGCCGAAATCTGTACCATATCGCCTTTCCGATCAGCACAGCTTCAACGAATATGTTTCCAGTTGTTCCAGTGCCCCCCCTGTTGAGCAGAGTCTGTGTCGCTTTCTAGTGAACCTTGTAGCCTCTGCGAGAAACTTCTCCTCGGTGGTGAATAGCGGCCTAGAAGAATAACCAGGGCCAGGTCCAAGGGAAGCAGGCGTTGAGGCACCCTACTCGCGGCGTTTCAAGTCTGCCATTCTGGATTTGTTTTTCTGCCTACACAACAGTCACCACTCAGCAACCGCCAAGCTGAAACAAATTTGTCAAGTCCTCACTTGCAAAAGAAGCAACTTACCTCACAGTAGGTACCATCGTTAGTGTGTAACTCACTTACACTGCACTGCACTCAAGCTGTCCCTGGCGAAACGTGGCGCATCCCATAGTGTGCGTAAAACATGTGAGATAGTGCACAGTACGTCGTCTTTACGCTATTGGACCCGGATAGGTTGGCCGACATGGAGCTACCTACCTGGCTACCTACCTAGACCTATAGAAAAAACTGAAGTCGATCATAAGGCACATTACGGGATGTGGGCCCCTGAACCCAGCACCTATATAAGCTATAAGTTTTAGGTGTGAAAAAAAAGGGGAAGAAATAAGGATACACCTTGCTCTACCCTGAGCAACATCTTTTGTTTGCAAAAGCTGGAATGCTGATAGCGGCGTCTTGAATCAAACAGCCTCTTGGCGTTGCCCGTGATGCTGTTTCAGCGGTTGGATCCAACTAACTTGTGCGGCGTAGGCGGTTGGAACGGCAGCTCTACAGATAAGAGTGCGTACTACCGTATCTGGCTATCTTGCGCCATGGACTACCTACGTAAATCCTGCGTGCAACGCTTGCGCGGGCTTGGTGGTTGGTAAATCCTAGGCGTACTGTAGGTCTGCCCCTGTGATTCTATGGTTCCCTCCAGCCTTGTCCGCGGGAGGTTGTAGGGCAGGCAAACATATCACACCAGGGTATTCACCGGGGAAGGGGAGGACGGATTTGAGATATCAACCAAGAGAGCCCATCATCAGAAATCTAAAGCCTTTTCCTTAAACTGGCCGTGTAGGTAGGCGACCGACAAAAGAACGGAACCCGGTATGATGCAACAACAACAATAATCAAGAATCAAAAGGCGCAAACAAACAACAACCAAAAAAACAACACTCAATCCCAATGCTTATACGCCTTCTGCTTCTGCCTAGTGTTCCAACCAAGCTTCCCGCTGATGCTGTTGACCCAATCCTCGCTCCTCCTGCCGGGCGCCTGCACCGACGCGAACGGGTAACGGCTCGCGCTGATGGTGACGTAGTCCCCCGGCCTGAGCTCGATCCTCTCCCTCCCGTCGAAGCTGGCCCAGGAGCCGGTCCGGGCAGAGTAAGGAACACCGACCCG
This sequence comes from Pseudohalonectria lignicola, assembly GCA_003049395.1. Taxonomy (NCBI): domain Eukaryota; kingdom Fungi; phylum Ascomycota; class Sordariomycetes; order Magnaporthales; family Ophioceraceae; genus Pseudohalonectria; species Pseudohalonectria lignicola. The sequence continues at coordinate 9,666 of PYSP01000244.1, forward strand.
GAGGACGATGGTGTCGGGCAGGATGATTGGGCGGAACGAGAGCGTGTGGGCGCATATCGACGTCACCAGCATTACTGGGTTCTCCGGGTGGCAGAGCGAGCCGCCCGCGGCCAGGTTGTAGGCCGTCGAGCCCGTCGGCGTCGAGACGCAGATGCCGTCCGCCAGCACAGAGGTGAAGTGCTCGTCGTCCCCGAAGATCTCGGTGTAGGACATGGCTTTGAGTTGTGGAAGGATATGGTGTTTTGGGTTTTTGTTAGTCAAACTCGTTCAGAAACGGAACGCATATACGGAATGCGTGTGTAGACGCGGTCTTTCAACTACGTCACTGCACCGGGTCGAAAAGCAAGGATGAGAGCGCTTTGGTGCCTATCTTACTCGGATTCGGCCCCCGGTCCACGACGATCTCGTTCAGTATCTCATACGTCCCGTCCGGGCGGTGCGTGTGCTCGTCATCCTTCTCCTCGCCGATGAGCTCCTCGACAAGGTCACGCTGCGGCTGCTGCTGTTGCGGCCGCGCCTGCACCTCCGCCAAGCGATCCCGGGGCAGCCGCGGTGTCGCATCACCGCTGCCGACCCCGCTCTCGTCGGCCTCCGCCCCACCGCCGGGGCCGTCGCCATCATCAGGCCCGCCGGCCATGAGCTGCCTCGGCCTCTTCCTCTCCTGGCTCCTCATGATGGTGCCCTCGAACCTCAGCCTCAGGCTGACCGTGACCCCCTCGTGGAACGCCGTCGTCAGCGTCTCCCTGTACTCCTCGAAGTCGAACTTGGTCAGGAAGCCCAGGCTGCCGAGCGCGAAGCTCAGCACGGGGGGGACGATCCTCTGGAAGAGCCAGCTGGCGTACAGGACCGTGCCATCACCGCCCATGGTGATGACGAAGTCGAACGTGTGCGGCCTGGCCCGGCACATCTGTTCGTCCCAGTACCTGAGCCTCCGGGCCAGTCCCCCCGCGGCCTCCTCGCCCACGGCCTCGCCGCTGGCCCTGTAACCGGCCTCCAGCTCCTCCAGCAGACCCTTGGCGTCGAACGTCTTGTTCTCCCTCAGCGACCGCTCCACGTAGACGGTGTAGCGTATGTCCCTCTCCCTGTCCAGCAGCCAGCGCGTCAGCTCCCTCGTCTTGGGGATTAGGTCCTGGTCGTAGACCTTGGTCAGGAGGAAGATGCTCTTGACCCGGAACTTCAGCCGCATGCTCCCCAGCCGGCGGCTCAGCTCGCGCACCCCCCACGCCATCTCGCTCAGCTGCTTCTTGGTCAGCAGCCGGCTGTGCATGATCTCCGTGCCATTCCCTTGCTCGTCGCGTGCCGCACCGGCCGACTTGAGGTCCAGCTCCGACGGAGTCTGCGTCATGTCGTACTGCCAGTGCTTCTCGTCTACCTGACCCGCGTCGCTGCTATCGCTGGGCACCTCGATGAAGTCCAGGCGCTTCTTGTACTCGGAGCTGGCGCTCTTTTTCGCCTCGGCGCCGACACTGGTGCCCTTGGGTTCGACGACGCGGTGCAGCCCTTGCTCGGCCGAGGTGTCCTTGCCGTGTATGTACGTCTCGAGGTTGTCGCGTTTTTGGTGCAGGCGGTCTTGTTGGGGGGTGTCATGGCCTGTGCGACTGAGATGCTGATGGTCATGGTCGTGGTCGAGGTCGAGGTCATGACATTGATCTTGGCCATGACCCTGACCGTGGCTCTGAACATGACCATGACCGTGGTCGCGCACCTTGCGCTGGCTGTCGAGGAACTGGTGGACGATGCATTGCGTCTTGTCCGGGGCGGCCTTCCGGGGCCTGAGATACGGTGTCTCCGCAGCCACAAGCGAGCTCTTACGTCGGTAGGGGTTTGAAGGATCGAACAAGACCTGCGGACGGATACGGAGCAAAGTGGGTTAGCGTTGGTTGCCGCTGTAGTAGCAGGGTGCCTGTGAAAGTCGAGCTTGCCCTAGGAAGGGATGATTATAAGGGTGTGATGCGGCCGCTCAACCCCCAACAGGCTCGGAGCAACAAAACCATCCAGTTGGAACAGCAAGCTGCCAACAGACAAGCAACGAAGCCGGACCAGGAGCAAGCTTCAAAGGTGGTGGGCGGTAGGCGGTGGGTGGGGTGCGGGGAACTCGTCAATCGCATGACTTTCTGGTCGCCGCCTTGCGACACGAACTGGATGGGACCACAATACCTCTACTGCTACATGGTCCTCGTCGCTGGCACTAGAATGGCCGTCATGGCCGTCATGGCCATCTTCGAACGAGATGTGCTTCTCCGAGGAGTTCTGCTGGCTCCTACTGCCCATGGTTGCTTCACAGGCTTTCTATTGTGACCTAGAGGCGTGGTTGAAGCTCTGGAGGTCTGATGGATCGAAGGTCGTCGGTTGGACGGATGGGGCCAAGTGGTGGGGGTTTCTCTCTTTCTCTCCGCGAGACCGTTACTGATTCAGGTGCATCAATACCCGCAAGTGCGTCATCTGCCAGGAACCAGAATGGAGTTACGGATGCACGTCAGTCGGACTTAATGGCACAGCTTGTTAGCGTTGGCCAAGCTTGGGTTCTCTAGAACAAACAAACAGGCGCCGCGGCCGCTCGCTTGGCCTGGCTAGGTTGGTAGGTATTCTTAGGTTGATCGGTCCGTTACTTGATGCTTGTATTCGGGAGGGCAGGGCGGGTAAGAAGGGAAATGATTTCGGAGTGCTTTTCATCTTTGAGTCCACAGACCAGTTCCTTTTTTGTGCTCTCAAATTGACTGGTTCGATTGTTGGCCAGTTCATTCCGTCCAGGTTCGAAAGTAATCGGAAATCAATTGAAAACTCTGTCAGTCTGCTGCTAGCTGACATTATCCCCTTCGATGTCATTCTTGTCAAGTCCAAATGTGTACTGCAGCGAGTGTGATGTAGAAAGCACCCCATTAACGCCTCAAGGTCATTGCCGCCAGAGAAGGAGCTAGGGGAGGTGGCCAGACTTGCCGGCCTCGGTGAAAGCTGGTACGAATGGTTCAATTTAGGTCTGTGACTGCCCGCTCACTGAGGTGCTCAGTGCTGTGAGGATTCAGCGGCTTAGCCGGGACTACTAGGCATCAGCATTCGATTCCCATCAACCCCGCGTCGATCTTGATGCGACCCTAGAGTCCCTAACCACCACAGCGCATTTGCCTCTCTTCTCTTCTCCCTCCTTCTCCCTCCCTCTTTGCCAATATGAGGTCAGGGCTCTAGCAAAAGGTCTTCAGAGAAGACTCTCATTTTCTTTACAAAGGTGATTCGTTTCATGAACTACTCTTTGCAAGTGTTTCGTAGCCTCGCAAGAAGACGATACCATGGCGATGGAAAAGGATTCTCCCAAACAGCCAGGATATTCCGGTAGGCAGCCCAGGAGAGGCCTCACGGTCACCGCCATCATTATGGCACTGGCGATGTACTTTTGGTGGGATCGGTCACAGCCCCTGAACGAGCCTCCTCAGGAGCCGCCCTCTGAATACCACCACACAGGCTGGGAGGCGATCACACCGAGCGAGAAGCTCTCTTGGGTTCCCTGCTTCCCCACGGTCCCAGGGAACCTCCTCTGTGCCCGCCTCACCGTGCCTATGGACTACAACCGGCCCCTGGACGCCTCGGTCGCCCACCCCAAAGTCCACCTCGCCCTTGTCATGCTGCCCGGGGAGGGCCACTCGCTCGAGAGCGGCAACTTCTCCACCTCCCCCGTCATCTTCAACCCAGGCGGCCCGGGCGGCCCGGGCACGGCGCTCATCCTCTTGTCCGGCCGCGAGATGCAGCAGGTCGTCGGCCGCCATCACGACCTCGTCAGCTTCGACCCGAGGGGTATCGGCGAGTCCTGGCCTCGAGCAGACTGTTTCCTTGACGACCACACTCCCGAGGACCCGCCCTCCGTGGGGGAGCGCAACCTGGCCCTCCTCCGTAGGGAGACCTTCAGGCTCGAGATGGTTGAGCTGGGCCTCCCAAACTCGACGGACAAGGCGCTGGGGCTGACCGCTGCCTGGGCGCGGGCCCGATCGAAGCTGTGCGGTGCGAAGGATGGACCGGATAGCATATTCCGACACGCCGGAACGCCGAATGTCGCGAGGGACCTGCTCAGTATTGTACACGCTTGGGACCAGTGGAGGGATGGCCTCGCGGCCTCGCAGAAGGCCCAGTTGACAACGACGGGTGCCCATGAAGCAGGCCACCAGGAGAGCTCAGCCTTGGACAGCACCAAGGGCAAGCTTGTGTACTGGGGATTCAGCTATGGCACGTTCCTCGGGGCTACCTTCGCGGCCATGTTCCCGGATTCTGTTGGCCGTCTCGTTTTGGACGGGGTGGTGGATACCGATAGCTATTTCAGGGAGGTGAGTAGTGTAGTGTGGTGTAGAGTTGTAGCAGAAGCGATCCGAAGGGGGAGTCTGCTGACAATGCTGTGCCTCAGACCTACGGGGGTGCCATCGTCGACATCGATAGCGTTCTTGACAAGTTCTTCCAGTATTGCGTCGAGGCCGGCAAGAAATGCCACTTCTACCGCGAAGACAACGGGGCGGAGGACGTGAAAAGGCGATATACGCAGCTCATGGCCCGCATCGAGAATGAGCCCCTAATCATCGTCCCCAGCCATGTGCGGATGCCCGTGGTCGTCAGGTCAACCGACCTGAAGGCAGCCTTCTTTAGGTTCATGTATTTCCCGAAAACCAGCTTCCCGGTGCTCGCGGCGCTCCTGTCAACGATTGAGCAAGGCCTCGACATGAGTCCCTGGGTGATCGTGCCGGACATGGGGATCCTGTGCAACCCCGAGTTCTCACCCCTCACGTACCCAGAGGAGAGCCCGTACGCCATCGGCTGCAGTGACAGACGACAGCACGTGAGTGGTCCCGCCGAGGACGAAGTAGGCGGATTCTGTCTTTTCCCCCGGGATCTAGGGCATGCTGACGATCAGTGCCACAGTGGGCGGAGACTCCGTCTGAACTGCAGAAAGCGTTTGAGAAGGTGGCCCATAACTCCGCCGTGTTTGCAGACTATGTAGGTTGCCCCCTAGATAATGCATATCATCGTACTCACCAACCACCCGAACATGTAAGGACTAACCGTTTGTTGGCGTGCCTCGATAGTGGATGCTCGTCCTCGGCCAATGTGTGGGCTGGGACATCAAGCCCGTAGACCCGCCAGAGTTCAACCTGGATACCTTTCCTACAGGCTCCAGGGCGCCAATCAACACCTCGTTCCCGATCCTCTTCATCTCCAATACTTTCGACCCGGTGACCCCGCTGCAGATGGGGCTGAGGATGAGTCAAAGGTATGTGAACGCGGGTTTCATCGAGCAGCTGTCCATCGGCCACTGCAGCCTCTCCGCGGACTCGCTCTGCACTATCAAGAGGATCAGGGCGTACCTGAACGAAGGGCTCGTGCCATCGCCGCCACGCATTGACACGAGCCCGTCAGGCAGCGACGGCAGGATGACGGGGCAGTGGGAGCAGTGCAAGAGCAACGACAAGCCATGGGGTGTCAACGAGAAAGAAGATGTCCGGGCTCAGGAGGATGTCGAGATTCTCGAGGCTTGGCAACAAGTCAGAAGGGGCTTCCGCAACTATATGGGATGGCATCTTCCCGTCCCCAAGGTGTTCCGCCATCTTTTGGACGTGGACCTGGAAGCTGTCGAGGATCTACTTGCACACTTCCAGCAGTAAGCAGAGCGCTCTTGATTTTGGGTAATGAGTCCCGTAGTCTATGATACGGGATTCTGGAATTGTCGAAGAGAGGAGGATAGATCTCAAGTTTTGGGACGAGACCTCACAGTAGAAAGTAATTCAAGGCGGTTTGAGCAAGGGAGTTCTGAAAGCTTTCATCTCAGTGTGCTTAGCTCCCTTATCGATATCGATGCTCCACTCAGGTACGTACTATAGGGTATACATATGCGGTCCCGGTACTGCAGTGCTGAGCCCCGCGGCGGGATGCCCCTCTGTCTCCGGAGTCGGAGTCGTTATACTCAGGGAAGAAAATAACAAATATCAGTGAAAAAATTGCTGAGCTTTTGCATGGAATTGAGGGGTCGTGTTGTGACTCAAAACTCACACAGATATCCGGGTCGTATCGTTTGAAAGCCTCCAATCACAAGGACGACGACACCCTTTGGGCAAGACCAACATTGTCCAGACGCAATGGCTTCCCAAAAGTGAGCTAGGTTACAAACCTATGAGGATAGTGAGGGGCACATGAGCCTTGGGGTCAGACAGTAATGGGCTAATGAGAAAATACTTATCCAGGAAGGTTCTTATGCTCGGCGCCGGTTTCGTGACGAAGCCGACGCTCGATATCCTGAGTGACGCTGGCATCTGGGTCTCTGTGGGTAAGTGACCAAGTGACGGTCGAGTAAATGCCAAGCTTTACACAGCGCCCCTCTGGTTTTCGTGTTTAACCATCCTATTCCACCCACCAACAACAGCCTGCAGGACGCTCGCCTCGGCCAAGAAGCTCTCCGAGGGCGTCGCGAATGCGCACCCGATCTCCGTCGACGTTGAGGATGAGAAGGCGCTCGACGCCGAGGTTGCCAAGCATGACCTGACCATCAGCCTGATCCCCTACACCCACCATGCCACTGTCATCAAGTCGGCGATCCGTAACAAGAAGCACGTCGTGACGACGAGCTACGTTTCGCCCGCCATGACCGAGCTGGACGCCGAGGCCAAGGCGGCCGGCATCACGGTCATGAATGAGATTGGGGTGAGTTTGGGTAAAGCATACAGGGAACAAATTAAGCGAAGATGGAGGAGCTTGTGTGCTGAACGATACTCGGATATAGCTCGACCCCGGCATCGACCACCTCTATGCCATCAAGACGATCGACGAAGTCCACCAGGCGGGTGGCAAGATCCTCTCGTTCCTCTCGTACTGTGGCGGCCTCCCCGCGCCCGAGGCCTCGGACAATCCGCTCGGCTACAAGTTCTCGTGGTCCTCGCGGGGCGTGCTGCTGGCCCTCCGCAACGCGGCCAAGTACTGGAAGGACGGCAAGATCGAGGAGGTCTCTGGCAAGGAATTGATGGGCGCGGCGAAGCCCTACTTCATCTATCCTGGCTACGCCTTCGTGGCCTACCCAAACAGGGACTCTACCCCATACAAAGAGCGGTACAACATCCCCGAGGCGCAGACCATCATCCGCGGCACACTCCGCTACCAAGGGTTTCCCCAGTTCATCCGGGTGCTTGTCGACATCGGCTTCCTAGAGGACCAGGCCGTCGCCACTCTGAGCAAGCCGGTGGCCTGGCGGGAGGCGACCAAGGAGATCGTCGGGGCCTCCTCGTCGAGAGAGGAGGACCTCAAGGCCGCCATCTTGTCCAAGGCCAAGTTCGATTCGGAGGAGGAGAAGAAGCGGATCCTCAGTGGGCTCGGGTGGGTGGGCATCTTCTCAGACGAGGAGATCACACCCAAGGGCAACCCGCTCGACACGCTGTGCGCCACGCTAGAGCGCAAGATGCAGTTCGAGGAGGGGGAGCGCGACTTCGTCATGCTGCAGCACAAGTTCGAGATCGAGAACGCGGACGGCAGCCGGGAGACGAGGACCTCGACGCTGGCCGACTACGGCGACCCGAAGGGCTACTCGGCCATGGCCAAGCTCGTCGGCGTCCCCTGCGGCGTCGCGGTCAAGCAAGTGCTAGACGGCACCATATCCGATAGGGGGATCCTCGCGCCCATGTCGTCCAAGCTCAACGAGCCGCTGATGAAGGAGCTAAAGGACAAGTATGGCATCTTCTTAGTCGAGAAGACGTTGGGTTAGGGGGAGGCGGATGATGGTGGGCTGTCGCGGGTTGGGAATCAGGCAGGTAGACAAAATGCGACAGTGAAAATGGATCCAAAAGCACATAACGTAGATTTCCCTTTTACGATGCCTTCAGTGTGGGTGGGTATCTTCTTCAAGAATAAACGCAGAGGTCTGGGAGAATCAGGAGGCCGCTTCATTGTGAACCCCTCCTAGTACAGGATCTCCAATCAGCTGTCCACCATCAATCATCAGCGACTTAGAAATCAAATCTTGGCTATAATCTAATGCCGGCTTAATAGATTACATTCATGAAGACTTGGGAGGGGAGGAGACTAAACGGTAAGGAACGGGGAAAATTACCGTTAAGTTACAAAATTTAAAACTCGATTAGGGGTAGCTACTCCCTTGCGGTTGAGAAGAATCGTCCCCCTCTAGGTCACGCTTATCATCATTACGTATCAATATCCCCACCGTTAGCACCACTATCATCACTATTATTACCACCGCCATTAGCATCCTCCTTAGCGGCTGGCGTAGCACTGTCAGTCGGAAGAGCGGTAAGACCTAAACCCGTGGCGTGGCAAGGTCGTGAAGACCTCCAGAATCCCACACGTCGAGGAGCTCGCGACACTCCTCCACGCCGTCACTGCCCGGGCGAGCGCTAACAGCAACACGCAGCAGAGCTGCTACAGCATACGCCGTCCAGCCGCTGACTGCTCTAGGAGTATCAAAGGAGCTCGAGCCCACCTCGCTATGACCCAGCGGGGCCCGGCCCCAATCTCAGGTGCCCTTCGAGCCGCCTTCGAGAGCTTTAAAAAGCCGAGTGAACTTGTCTTCGGCAGCGGCCTAACGGTCGCTGAGTGTTTTCTCCCAAGACTTTACGAAGCGTCAGCTAGGCTGAGAAGAGGTAAAGGAGAGGGAGAACTGTTTTCTTTGCTGATCCGCATGTCTGCGGCAGGCCGGGAGGTGTAAGAGTCGCCAGGGTTCTTCTCGTACTCAGTCCAGGCCGCACGGTGCGCAACCAGATCCACGGCTGCCTAGTGGAGAGCGCGAGCCTCGTCCGAGGCGGCGGTGCGGGTGGCGAAGGTGCATGGGTCGGAGCTTGGCCTTTCTTGCTATCGCGGCAATATTTGCACTTGGCGGACTTGGAATCTGGGGACTGTCAATGGGAGTTTGAGGCGAAGCGAATACGGGGATGGAAGAGGGAAGGAACACTCACTGAGTCCTCTTTGCAATAGCGGGTAGGATCCGCGAATAAGTGGTGCAGCTGAGAGGTCCAGCGGCTTTCCTAGAGAAAAGTTAGCAGATGATACGAGGTTGAAGAGAAGAGCACTTACAGATTTTCCTCTCTGCGACGAGCACTTTTCTGCGTCGCCGGCTCGGGCGAATCAGAGGAGTCACGCTTTCGCTTGCCCATGATTGAGGATGCGTTGAGGCTATAGAGGGTTAGAGGCTTCGAAATAAAGTAATAGAGGAAGGAATGGTATTTACCGAATTACTACTATTACTATTGTGTTGTTGTAGCTGTTATTGCTGTTTTCATCGTCGCTGCTAACGAAACGGTAGGAGAGATGGGGGTCCCGGGCCTATCCGTTAGGATTACCGGATGCGGCGACCGCCTTCCGGATCCGGGTGGGGCACCGGCGAGGTGATTCCGGCCTCACGAACAACCGAAAGGAAGCTGAATAGGACCCGAACCGGTACCCAGAAAACTATGAACGGATATATGCCCCGAGACGGCCCCGACGCGACTATTCCTCCTTCTCATTAAAGTTTAAACTCGAGGTTATTAGGTGAGAGTGGTAAGTAGGTATGTAGAAACTGTGGACGAGAGACTTCAGCTCTTAATTGCTGACCACGCGAAAAATTTAAGTGTCCACAACCCCATGAGAACAACACAACAACACACCCAAACAGCGTGCCTTACACTATTTTCGCTTTGAAGTGTTCGGCCTATGCAGCACTTAATACGTCAGGGATTATAAAGGCCCAATTATTATTACTTTTTCGAAGTCAGGAAGGAGAGAGCAGTCCAAATTACCAAACATGGTCCAGTTCGTCTTCACACCGTGGGAGAGCCGACGCAGCCTGTTGGAAGTCAGACGACAGTTCTACCCTGAACAAGTTGCCGCCTCACCCTCCACTGTCGCATCATCCTCCCTCGCGGACAACATAAACAGAACAGCGACCCTCGACGCGGATGAAGCTCGAAGAAGGACAGCAGAGGCGGAGCATGCCGTCTCGCGTGTGTCGATGTGGATGCAGCGCGGCGGCTGCCCCCACATGGTCGAGTCCACAGCCCTGCTGGCAGCCGCCGTCCTCAGCGACGGGGCGTCCTCGTCCTCGTCTTATGCCGTCCGTGCGGCGTACTCTGCGGCGTTCAGTCGGTACGGTATTGCCCTGGTAAACTGCCTACCTGTGCACATTCACCACGGGACTCTCTGCCCACATTCATGGGGCATACGTATCCTTTTAACCTCCTGACTCAAACAACCACAGCAGCTCCCTTTTCCGAGTGGGAACAGGCAGCACGCTCACTTCCGCATAGCTAACCTCTCTTTTACTACTCACCCTTCCGCCCTTTGAAAGCTTCGTGACCGGCCTGCTGGACAGCCACCAGGACAAGCAGCGCAAGCTGAGCATGTACTCGGTGGCCAAGACGATCGGCCTGCCCGCCACCTTCGTGGAGCTGCGCCACCAGGCGACGCACGAACAGCTGCCATCGCTCACGAAGCTGCGCGTCGCCGCCCGCGCGGCCCTGGTCTGGATATGGGACTACTACTGGCGGCACCTCGCCGCCCACGACGACGCCCTCCACGGGGGGCAGGACGGCGGGGAGGGTGGGGCCGCCGGGGATGGTGAGGGGGCGGCAGCGGGGAGGCAGAGGCGTGAGTGCAGGGTCGTCCTGATGCGCTGTCTTGAGGCCGGTGGTGATGGGGGGGATGAGGCGCTGCGTCCGGCACTGCTGAGGCGGATGCGGACTTGGGGCGCTGAGACGGTCCTGCTCGTGTTGAACGGAATTGGGGATGAGGCGCTGGCGAGTGGGGATCAGAAGATGGTGCTGAGGACGGTGCGGCTGTCTAGGGAGGTCGCCGCTTGGGACACCGAGGCCCCGGGGCAAGGGGAGGCTGCTGATCCCGGGGAGCGGCTTAGGGACCTTCACCTTTTGAGAGAGGAGGTGGCCCGGTCGAAAGAGGAACTCCTCAGATTCGAAGAGCAGCAGAGGGAAAGTCGGGAACGACCTGAGGCTTCTGGTGGGGCGGCATCGCCTGCTGAAAAAGGTCCTGGATGGACACGGTACGAAGGGTGGGAAAAGAAGCCTATCGGATGTTTATAAGCCGGGCCGACTGTCTATATGTGAACTAACAGACGTTGATGCACGAGCTCTTCAATAGCCCAGAAGCTCACTCAAGATCCACACTTGATGTACCTCCTCCGTATTTACCTTGCTTCCGGATCGACCTTCAAGTTTGGAGCCTACAAGGTCCATCATCGCACATACCAAGCGCAGCTACCACGCCGCACATGCCACAAACAATCGCAGGTGTCGTCAATTCAAGTGGATATTTTGAACCCGTGAGACCAACTGAGACTATCTAAGAGTATACTTAGGTATCTACGAATACTGTGTGCGTGCCGCCTCTATGTGAAGAACCACTCAGCGAGTGCTCCAGGATTCGCACTCGGCTTCAAGCTCCCTCTTTTCACTGCACCTCTGCGCCGTCTCAAAATCGACAAGGACCGCTTCCCCTTCTCGGACAAGTAAATTGTACTCATTGATATCGCCATGCTCGATACCTCATCGCCGGAATCAACAAGTGCTGTCAACGGCCGGACGCGGCTGTTTCGTGTAGGAGTCATCATGGGTTAGATGAGGGAGCGATGGCGGGCGCTCTAGTTGGAAGTAAATCATGTAGGCTACTCCATGGAACGGCCTCACTACATCTCATCGCCTCCAACAATGCGAAGCCGTGAGGAGAGGGTAGCTGCAGCTCCGGCGGAAGTTGTCACCTGATCCTTATCATCCCAAGGTAGGTACATACCAGTTGTTTATGCCCCAACCACAAAAAGCCCACGTCGACTGATGCGGGTGCCCGATCATATGATCAGCGCATCCCGGAAGACCTTCGGGTGATTTATCGTCTTCCCCTCAGCGGGTTTATCGCCTAGGTAGGTAAGTAGTTAGACAACAACACAATCAACATCGCGTCTCTTCCCACCCACGATAGCAAGGCCTACGGCCTGACGACCCCCATCACAACCACGGTCAACCAGAGCTCAACTGTCGACACGCCGGGCCACCGAACGGCGATTCGCTCAAAGCTACCGCAATCGTACTTAATTGTTCCAACCTCTGTTGTTATCTCGTCGGGTTCGTCATGGCGACCGACGGTCAGCACCCTATGCCATCTCAGTTCGAAGTTGTCACAGAATATCCTCCACGTGGCTCTCTCCAGCAATATCGACTCGCTAAGACCACAACCTTTACCTGCGGTCGTTGCAGCAAGGACTCGTTGAAGCCAGCGTCTAAACCAGACTAATTCGACCACCCGGAATCTCAGATCATCTACTCGGAGGAAGCATGGGCGAGGAGGGCTCTAGCAACACCACAGTTAGTTCACATATAACGGATGTCTCCTAAAGGCAGTCAGGTAGGGAAAGAGACACAATACAGTCGCTTCCAATTCAACTTCTCCCACGGCCAAACTTTGGGTCCGCCATTAGTGAATGCCTCTTTCCCTACCCCTATGCCGATACTAGGCAGGCCGGGTGGCGACACCGCCGCCTCCGGGTTGGACGGTGAGGTTGCGCCTGATCTTGGGCGACACCAACAGCACGGATACGCCCGTTCCATATCAGAGGACTCCATTGACCCTCTTCAATTGGATGAGGGGAGCCCCCCGCGGGGGACGAACAACGCGTCCACCTTAGCCTCCAGCCTCGCCCAAGTTCGGATACAAGAACGGCACCGCTCCGCCGGGGAGAGCTTCTGGCCAGAGATGCGAGTGCTGACATTCCAGCTCCAAGTATCGAATGTGTCCTTCCCCTTCGGGAATATCAGATATATTTCTTTAACCGTCCTCAATTCTCTGTAATGCGGTATTCATATATATCATCCCCTTCGGGGTGACTGCTAGAGCTTTCCTGCGATGAACTCAGCTGGGCAGCATGAGGCGGCGGCCACTCAACGCAAGGGCAAGGGCCTTGAAAGTTAGCACCATCTCTGAGCGTCGCTTGTGCGATGTAGATTTACCACCAACGCAGCGAGTCTGGCTCACATTCAGGCTTCATCCTTTCCACACGCAATCAATGCAGCGGGAACTATTGTTTATAGTTTCTAGGCGCCCGACGTTCACTGCCATGATGTTCTGCGGTCGGGCGCAAAAAGGGCAGCCTTTTATGCATTATGTAGGCCAGGACGACTAGTACTTGGTTGACCATGAGCAACGAGGAGATGGATGAGAGTGTAGGAAGGGAGTAAGAATAGTGGGTTCTGATTGGCGGCGGGGTGGGGAATGTGGGGTCATGACGGCGATTCATAACGGCATGCTCGGCAGCGAATAGGGCAAGTCATACAGTAGGTAGAGCAGGCCGCTGCGGAGAGCTCATAATTAGAAACCATTTCCCGTCCATGTTCTCTGCACCTAGAGACAAGGCCACTCATGCACCGCATACTTCGGTTGTCTAGGTCGTCCACCAGAGCCCGAATCAGTACCTTCTCGCCCGCTGTGAGTCTCGAAGGATGAGCAGAGTGAGGTTGAAGACGGGGAAGGATTGCCGCTATAGAGATTATGTGCTAAGACCGATGTGCTCAATACCTAGCCATCACTTAAACGCACCATGCAGATCAAGTCGATTCCCATGTGTAAGTTTCCAGGAGAAACCCCCGATCTGGTCGACGCTGGGCGTTAACTACCTCCATTATCACACGGAGCTTCTGACTTGATAACGTTCTTTATGACAATAGGGGTGGGGAGCAGTGACAATTACGCGTACCTGGTCATTGACGACAAGTCCAAGAATGCCGTCATCATCGACCCCGCAAACGTGGATGAGTGAGTACTCAGCCAGAGATTCTGCATCGCCGGAGAGGGTGGAAAGCGCACACAACTTACCATGTGATGTCTGCCTCATTTTAGGGTGACCCCTGTCCTGAAGAAGGCCATCGATTCTGGAGAGATCAACCTCACTGCCATTGTGAATACCCATCAGTATGTATCCTCCCCTGGTCAAGCATCCTTGCTGGTATATGGTGAGCTGATCCAACACTCCTCACCGCAGCCACTGGGACCATGCGGGAGGAAATAGGAAACTCGTCAGTAGATACCTTTCCCCCTCCTCTTCGCCATCACAGGGAAGGGCCAGATGGACAGTGAACTAAGCTTCCATCTTGATGAAACAGCGGAGTGCCCTCAAGCTGCCGGACCTACCCGTCTACGGTGGCAAGGATTGTGAATCTGTTACCAAGACGCCCGCAGAAGGGCAAGGATTTCCTCTAGGAGACGTTGCGGTCAAGGGGTTGTACACCCCCTGCCACACGCAGGACAGCATTTGCTGGTTCCTGCAGGACGGGGATGATAAAGCTGTCTTTACGGGGGATACTCTCTTCCATGGTGGTAAGGATCTTGCTGTTCCCTGAGAGCTCCCACGTATACGTACGGTTTACTGACACGTTCCCCACTCGGAAGGATGTGGGAAGTTCTTTGAAGGAACGGGCGAGGAGATGCACAAGGCGTTGAACAAGACGCTGGGTGCTCTTCCAGACGACACTAAAGTGTTTGTAAGTCTCACCTTCTCGATATAGGGACGATGTGCGGGCCTTGCAATATTAAGACCGCCGATGACGACAGCCCGGCCACGAGTACACAAAGTCGAACGTTAGGTTCGCGTTCTCGGTCCTCCCGAGCGAGCCCGTGAAGAAACTGCAGGAGTTTGCGAAGAACAACCGGGAGACGCAGGGAAAGTTCACAATCGGGGACGAGAAGGTAAGCCCCGCTGAGAGAGAAGCGTCCCGAAATATTGATTCTTCACCTGTCCTCAGCCAATAGCTGACCATTGTTGCTCGAAGAAACACAATGTCTTCATGAGGGTGGACGACCCGGAGATACAGAAGGCGACGGGTGAGACGGACCCGGTCAAGGTGATGACGAAGCTGAGGGAGATGAAGAACAACTTCAAGTGAGTGATTATTGGGCTGATAGAGGGGCTGATCTGTTCGGTACCAGGCGCTGGCGTTTACTGTCTTGTTGGGTCGGGTGTGCTCAATACCTAGTCTGCAAACCTAGGCCGGATACCTCAGCAGCCCGTCTTTGATGTCACTGATGTGACCTGTGGTGGGAGGAGGTGCTGGAGCGAACAGTGGTCGATACGACACGTTTCATCTTCAGGCCGAAGAAAAGATACTCATAGGACCTAATCCGACTGTATTCACTCCGATCGTCTAGCCGCCGTGCATTCTAAGCTAACACAGCCAGAGGGGGGGGGGGGGG
>PYSP01000244.1:24902-58470 GCA_003049395.1 Pseudohalonectria lignicola
GGGGGGGGGGGGGGGGGGGGGGGCCTATATCCGTAAAGTGCTTCTCAGTCCCCTTGTGTTAAGGCAGCTGCAAGTCAAAACCCGAGCCACCTCGCTCTTCATGGTAATATTGGCATAGAGGCGATGTCCCGAATGATGAATTAAGTACCAAATATACATCACGAGGCGGCAGATTTGGTCGTGCGACGCCGAAATTCATACATTATCCAGTCAAGAGATCTGTCTCCAGCAAGCACATAGACCGCGCCTCGAGGGGAGGATCGGTCATTCAAGTAACCTGTCGGAAGAGAGGTCCACGAAGGGAGCCCTCTTGGGTTTCAATCTTGCTTCACTGTCCACACTTGCTCGCTCTAGGATTGGTGGCAGCGGCAAGCTCTAGCAAATTTAGAAGCGCATTTGATCTTGATGGCGAAGCTCCTCGCAACACAAAACGAGCTGAAATAGGATCGGGGATTCTTGCAAAAGGAGAAGGTTCTTCCAAGGGGAAGCAAGCTTACCATTAATCTAGTTGTTACTGACCTGAGCAGATTGTCTCTCCATCGAGGCAATATTGTAGCCCATTTCTCAAAGACATGAGCCGCGGAAGTGGTGGTCTCTTCCGAAGGAACAGAACAGGATCAAAAAGGTGGATGGAAAATTTGTGCTGCCTTTTTGGGTGGAGGAAGCTCGGACCACAGCACCGTGTGATTATGTCACCGTTCTGCAGTGTGCCGTCACTAACCCCCCACCAGATTAGCTCCTTCCCCCACCCGGCCCTTGAACAAAGGCAGTGCCATTGCATCTCCTCCCTACGAACACCCGCGCGCGTTTGACTGTCGCGCGTCTACCCGGCCGGAGTGGAAAGACCTCACGGCTTTAGAGAGATGGTACGTAGAATACTTTTCCCGCCAAACACATTACAGAAAGGTATAAGGCGCGGCTCAAACTGACCTTCGGCACGCCGTGTACTCCATAGCCCCCGAAACGCAAAGCCCCGCCCGGCGGCTCAGGCGCCGGGACATCGTCGGGCAGCAACAAGCGGCAGTCCAAGCTTGCCAAGGAGCACAACATCACCGCGCAGGAGGAGGGCGAGATAAAAGAGGCGTTCAGCCTGTTCGCGGAGCCCATGGAGGGCAGGAAAGAAGGTGTCATCCCGATCGAGGACGTGCGGCGGGCAATGATGTAAGCGTGCGCTCTCTACACCTACCTGCATCCTTCAACCCCTCCCCGACCCCCCGATGACGACGAGATCCGACATATATGGCGTGATATAGGAAGCTAAAACCCATGAATCGCAAACACGCAGCGCACTCGACATCCCGCCCAAGGACAAAGCCGAGCACGCCGAGTTCGTCTCCATCCTCGACCCGGACGACGAGGGCTTCGCCGAGTACGCTTCCTTCGTGGCCATCTGCGCCCTGAAGATGCACGCGCGCCACCGCACCTCGGAGGCGCACGCCCAGGAGGTGGACGACGCCTTCGCGCTCTTCACGTCTGGCGGCCGGGCGGCGGGGGCCGATGGGGGCCAGAGCTTCATCACCGCCAACGACGACGACAACGACGACGAACCCGTCATCACGCTGGCGCACCTCCGCCGCGTGGCCGCCATGCTCAAGGATGACGACGACGACGACAAGGGCGCTGCGGGCGATGCTTTGCTAAGGGATATGATCCTCGAGGCCAACGGCGGGGCCGGCGTCGGGAAGGGGGTCAGCAGGGATGAGTTCGAGGCCGTCATGCGGAGGGCCGGGGTGTGGAGGTGAGGGCTGTGCCTACTGTTTTGGGCCGTGAGAGAAGTGAGTTAACAAGGAGAATGATGGGATCCCGATGGCTGGAAGGGTTACGCGTGTGTACGCGTCCGCCTCCGCTGAGGTGTCTCTTCCAGCGGTGCGACGCTCTGTGGGAGTATGGTCTCCAATTGCCGTTGCTGTGGGAATGCTTCTGTGGGATACCGGGATCGTAAAGTCTCTCATGCGAAAGTCTCTCATGCGCGCCCCTACCCGGATCTTGGAGGTCAAAGCGATCCGAGCTCCTAGGCTTGGGAAGGGACTCGGCCGATGGCGTCGACCTTAGCAGGTGCTTTCGGGCCGAGCCGCGGACGGAATGTACCTTGGGGGGTGCGGTGAGAAGATGAAAGGGAGCGGATACGGAGAATCATGATTCTCAGGCGTTCGCGAGAGGAACAAAACGATCAGATCCGCGGGATATTTCACACCCGCCACCGCCATGAGCCTCGAAGATGAAGATCCTAGTGTGGAACGTGGCCTATTAGAGGGCCGATGCTTTGAGTCTGCAACCAATGAGCTCTTGGAAATAGAACCCCCAAGGCGGGGTTGAAACAGCAGCTGGTATTCAAGATGATTGCCAATGTTTCCTGTGTAGTGTGTACACACTATGATGTGTGTTTGATCAAAACGCCGAGAAATATGCAAGACCCCAACAACATCTATCCAAAACAATTGATGTTTCCCCTATTCAAATTGGTTCCTTGACCTCCGTCCTCTCTCCAACCGTCAGTCCTAGCCTCCCCAGTAAGGAGAGTTACCCTCCATACCGCCTATGACATCGACACTCAAACAGCGAAGATGGGGGACAGAAGGAGCCGTACCCAGGACAGCGTACCACATACCACATCCCTGACCAGGCTGGAACCCTCTGGTACACTGTATTCCTTCTTCCTACAGCGGCATACTATTGCTGACATTTTTCGACTTATCCAAGATGTGCTCCTCACCAATATCGTGCCCAAAGGAAAGGGGGGGACGAACCCCTGGGTGTATTTTATGCTTCTTCACCCTCGGGCTCCTTGACCTCCGGTACCGTTGCAGTCTTACTGATGGAGGGCCCGCCCGCCTTCGCCCCGGCGGCCGCCGCCTCGCGGGCCTTCTGCGAGTCCAGAACGACCTGCAGCTCGGGCGGGGCCTTGAACCCGGCGTGGTCCGAGTGCTTCTTGTAGAAGTAGTTGTCCGCCTTGGGGCGGAGCTCCGGGGGGAGCTCCTCGAGGACAGCCTCGAGGATGCCGTCGATCGACTTCTGCTTCGAGGACTCGCGGTGCCAGATCGAAATGAGGTGGGAGTTGAAGCGGACCGAGAGGCCGACGCCGCAGATTTGGTCGCCTGGAATTGTGGCCGGAGAGGGGGGACGGGGGCTTTGTTAGCTGGTTTTCTGAGGGTGGGAATTGGGTGTCTGGAGACGTAGGTAGGTAGCCAGGTTATCTAGGCTGACTGAGGGCAGACCCACCCTCCTCCAGAACGCTCTGGAGCTTCTCCCCAATTGCTAGAAGCTGAACCCTGGTCCAGACGTCCGGCCCAATATTCTTGGGCACTCGGAAGGTCCAGCTGCCGCCGTTGATGTTCCTGCGGTCTTCCCAGATAGGCTTAAACCCCTGCTTAAAGAGGTAGATAGACTCTCGCATCTTGATCTGTTCGACAGGGGTGTTGTTGTTGTAACGCCAGAAGTCCTGAACCGACTCAATCTGGGTGCCGAGCCGCTCGAGCTCGACTTGGTACGAGTCGTCCTCGGGCTTCTTAGCTTCCTTAGCATTCTGGCTCCTGTTTGTTGGAGTAATCAGGAAGGTAGGCGAAGGAAACAGTCAGCTGTCGGGTATTGCTATGCACTTCGCCCCTGGGTCCGGAGAGACAAGGGGTGTCCTTTGTCTTTGTGGAGATGCGCCTTTACCTGTCGAAGTAGACATCCCAGTAGTGTTGCGTGGGGAGGGCGCGCATCGTCTTCAGGAAGTTGCGCTTGGCATCGTCGCGCTGCTCGGCCGGAGAGGCAACATTGGGCGAGTTCGGGTCGGAGCTCTGCGATAGGTTGGAAAGCCCGCGGGTGAAGAGGGACGGCCGCATCGACATGATTGCTAGTTATGCGTCCTTTCTGGCTCGTTTGCCGGCCAAGGGAGCACTGCAATTTAAGCTCGCAGGAAACAGTCGACAGAGGTGATGTGTCCACGGTTGGGTTTCAGAAAGGGGTGTTATCGCTTCGCCTCGTTGAGGGATTCTTAGAGGAAGGAACAGCCAAGACAACAACTACTCCCACAAAACAAAGAATGAACCAGGCCCAGCAGCTGTGGATAACGGCAGTCGTACGGACAATTGCAAGTGACGGTCTATCCGGGTGCAACAGCGGGGAAAGGGGGTTCCAGATGGCTCTTTGGGAGAGTTAGGATGACCGCCTGGCCCTACAACGGACGGTGTGAGGTTGGCTGGCCACGGCTGAGGGGTAGGCAGCTCAAAATCGCCAAGCTGGCGAAATGGCTGATGAGGGGCTCCTGCTGGGGAAGCTCAGCTGTTGGGGTGGTGCCACTATGCAACCAAATTGCGCCTCGCCGACAGCGACCTGCACTCTACACAGTACTCCTCGACACACAAACCAACAAAGATCTTCCTTTCTTGTCAGCCGAGCAGCTGTGAGCAAGAGGAGGACGACAATGACAGGCAAGGAGGCGAGAGAGTGTACGTCGTCCGTACTTTCGTAGAGGAGAGCCTGCCCTGGCCTTCAAGAAGAAAAAACCCAGTGTGAAGGGGGCAGCGGGTTCAAAAAGAGGGTGAGGCGATAGAGCTGGAAAACTCTGGAACCGGCGGTCGCGAGGTTAGTGGTGGTCAACCTGACCGAGGGGACGGGCGGGGAGATACTTATTTCATAAGACGGCCACCGGTGACAAGCCTTGGATGAGACAAACAGGCGGGCAATTCTCGCTCCATTGACAGACCCTGGTTGTACGACAACCTGTGTTGCCCTGCCTTCCATGATCTGAAACGCTGTTCCTCCTAGCTGGCAGCCACTGTCCGGAGGCGCCTTCTCACACACGCCAATACCGAATCCTCCTGACAACGACGCCGCGAGAAATGGGCGGGCCCCGGCTCGCTGGTTTCAGGGCCTCATGGCCACGGACCCGAAAGCCTGTAAAGATCATGAAGATGGCTCCATCCACAACCATCCAGCATCCTTTGCTTGTGTCGTGGACTATCATGGGATGGAGGCAATCGAGGGGATGGAGAACAAATTTCGGACGATCAAATCAGGGGCGTGGAGCTCGGCAATCACTTTGACCGATCTCTTCTCCTTCTCATTCGCACTGGCTCATTGAGCCCTCAGGGTGACGCAGTGATTTTCAGCTGGAATTATGCCCTCTAACCGCCAGGTCCTGGTATAGAGATGGGTTGTCACTGAGATTCCAGGGCCAATCTTGTGTGACAAGAACAATGCTACCCAGTACGTGTCAACCTACAGGGAGGCCAGGGACTGCTAAGTACCTGGTAGGTAGGCTGCCGCAATGGGAGTGGAGGTTCCCGTCCCGCTGTGACTGGGTGCAACATTTTGAAAATTTAGTGCTGTTTGCGGACGGCGTAGCGGGCCAACAGTGGGTCCACAGCAGCACAATTCTGAAATACAGTGAAGAGCCGCAAACTTGACCCCGGTCTGTCACCTCCGACCCCCGACTGTCACCCCAGACCCGGCCTCCAAGGCGGCGGCGAAATGTTTCAAGGCCCGTCTAGACTCAACATCATCCATTCCCACCGTCAGAGGTTTCCGCTCCCGACCGGGCCTTTGCACTGTTGAGCTTCTACACTTAAGAGAGAGTTGCCTTTATACTTACCTAGGTACTTATATCATTTTTTACTTGCGCTCCGCCCCGATTCTGGGTTCTAGTATGAACCTGAGTTCTCCTGTTTCGATCTTTCACCATTAGGGCCGCTTTCGACCCTCGGCGGTTTTCTCAACGTTCCCCTCCTCCTCCGTGTCCGGAACCGCCCTGTCTCGGTGACTGTACAGTGATTTACACTTCAATACCAGAACGCCTCTCACCTAAAGGGGCGTGGGCAGTGGGGCGGCGTCGACCAACAATCTTTACCTACCTCTGAGTTACCCAACTTAATTCCGTATATTTTTTTTGAGGGTTATCTTCCTTGCCACCGGGGATTAACTGCAAGGTGCTCAGTGACAAGGCCCTTCTTTGCTGTCTTGGTTAATCTGCCGGTGTTGGCTGGCAGACTTACCCGTGCAGCTTTGTTCCCGCCTTGAAAAAGAACTAGACCCACCACTTTCAAAAGGCTGTCACTGTTCGCCCATGCTATCGTTCGGGGTTTTACATTCAACTGCTACCGGTCGGACAACTTTTGCGGCCTCTGGTCCAGCGTTTCTCTCGGCTCCAGCCATTCTATTTGAGGTGAGTGCTTCCGGAATTGCTTCTCTGCTCTCTATCGGCGACAGGCCCCATCCATGCCTGCAACTTACAAGTTATCCTCTTCATTTACTGCTCTCCGTCCTGCACTTTGACTTACCCTCCCTCCTGCTGTTTCCGCGAGACGGCCATTGGACTGGTAGCCTCATTTCCCATTCCCTATCTGCATCGTCCAGTTCACCAGCACGCTACTTCCCATGGGCTCACTGGCGGCGGCAAGTGCCTGGCCCTCCCCGGTCGATGAGCCGATCTCATCCCGCCTGAGGGCCCAGCACAGATGTGCAGTCGCCATTGCCGTGGAGGACTTCAACTATGGAGACGGCATTTCAGGCCTCGAGATTTCACAGAAAGCTGAGAAGTGGACAGCGAGGTATTTTTGCCAGTGTCAGCTCCTGCGGCTTGAAGAAGGATTCCGAACTCGTTAGGGATTATCCTGACTTGCTGAATACTTCTGTGGCCCGTAAGGACCCATTTGGCTCTGTCAATGATGTCCGATGCTTGAAACCTCTTCTTCTCCCCATGCCTCCTTCGCCACTATCAGCCTGTGACAGACGTACGGTTGAACCGAGATCGCTAACATCCATCTCAGCTCACTTGCGAGTTCACCACTGCCGCAAACCTGCTGCGGTAGTTGTCGAGAGGGCATCCTCCAATTCTCTCACAGGCTCCCAACAGCTGAAGGAAGACTTTACTCAGCTCACATCACCCATCACGTCCAATTTTTACTCGCCACATCACATTGTGGACACCGAGCCCTTTCCTGAGTACACCGAGCCGCTTCTCGCCACTCTGGAAGAAATGGAGGACATTATCGACATGCGGGTCCGCCAGCCTGCCAACAAGCCGGCCATGCGGGTCACGCCCGCTGACCTGCGAGGCACAGGCGTGTTGGCACAGCTGCCTGAGTTCATGTCCCAACTGGCGGCTGCAAACCTGAAGGACCAGCAGGGGTGCTCAGAGGAGACCGTCGAGCTGGACGAGGACCAGGCGCGGGACACCATCCACGTCGAGATGGATATCGTAGCCGGCGTACTCGAGGAGAAGAAGGCCCCGATTGCTGGCGGAGGAGCTGACGACTCCGACACTGAAGGCGATGGTGACTCCCACGATGAGGACTTCCAGCTCAACATCCCTCCCGCCGGCACGATGCCGACAGCTTCCGCGTCAACGTCCACCCGCGACAAGGCGAAGGCTGTCCCGCTCGTCCGTCCTCTCAGTAGTGGCAGCAACAACTCTGAATTCTCGCCTCCCTCTTCCACGACCTCTTCACCGAAGATTCGCATCAACGTCAATAATATCAGGAAGCCCACGGCGCAGACGAAGGAACCAGTCACACCTTCTACTCATGAGCTGAAGGAAACCCCTGCTGCTGCTACTGCCGTTTCACCACGGACCATGAGCAACAATGACTCGTCACCCTCTCCATCAAATGCCTCATCAGCCTCCTCGCCGACCTCTGAAAGCTCCGGCTCCACGCCCTCGTCGACCTCGTCGGTCCGTTGCCGACGTCTCATAATCCACACCCCTGCCTCCCGGGAGCGAGCCGCCCGACAGCAACAGCAAGGGCTGCAGCAGTCCAGCGCTGCTTCGCGGGAGGAGAGTGAGACGAGCAGCAGCGGCACCAGCAGTGGTGAGGAGGAGGAGGAGGATGAGGAAGGCAGCGACGACAGCGACGAAGAGGAGTCATCGGGTGAAGATGACGACGATGAGGGCAAGATGCAAATCCAAGTCTCGATTCCCCAACTCCATCTCAACCTAGGACGGCTTTTCTTCCCGACTGTCAGCCGCAGCAACGGCGTGAACGAGCAGTCTTCACCCCCGTCGTCATCGTCATCACCCTCGCCGCCTTCATCGCCCCGCACGAAGCGGGCCCGGAGCCCATCCACGGGTCTGGGAGACCTCCTGCCTCCTCCCGTCAAGAAGACCAAGGCGCTCATCGAGGAGGTTGAGTGAGCCGACCTAGGCTCGCTACTTACTACCTCGCAAAATATCTCCATCGAGACCCCGCAGGATATTAGAGAATACCTTATCTAGTATCTTCCACTCAACCCTATGCTTCTTTTTCCTAAGTCTCAGCTATAACATCAAGCAAGAGTTCTATTATCTCTTCATTATTTTCCTTTCACGATGTACGACTCAAAAGGCAGAATCTTGGTCTCCGGACATCCTTGGGGGGAGTCCAAACTGCGGCGCATATTTCTTTTCACGGGTCTGCGGCGTTCCGATCTCCGGCTATGCATACCTGGCCGTTACCTATTTTCAAGTAACAGGGGGGCAATTTCTGGGCATATCAAATCAGGTATCCGTTGTCTCGGAGGGCGTCATTGTGATGGGTGGGAGGGATGCCTCATACGGGGCGCTCGAACTGCATTTTTGACTTGCTGTCGAGAAGTCAACTGGTTCGACCGACTCCTTCCCCGACTCACTTATTTTTTTGGTTCCGTTTCTCTTCGGCGCCTAGGCAGAGTTTGTGACACAAGGAAGAGGAACGCACTGAGAGATGGTCGTAAAGTACCAAATCTATATCGGTGTCAAAGACTTGCCAAGCATGCCTATGCGTGACTTCACTCGCGCGAACGCCCTTTGCGATGCCTATGACGATAATACTAACTACAATGTTGGGTTCACCCTTTCCCGTTTACAAAATCCGAGACCCATTATGAACTGCGCCTGTCCTCGGCCAGAGAATACCAACAAGAGAGGAAACCCCCAGTTGCTTTCGATTCCAATACCAACCCGATACGCCTCGCATGTCCCCGGAAAAGACAGAAGGGAAAAAAGCCCGAAACCCAATACCCTCAACACTGATCCAACGAAGTGGATGATGAAACCCAATGTTTTGTGATAACCCCCACACCCTCGTTACTCAGACATTAATCCTCACCCCGAAAGGCGTCCTGACGGCAGCATCAGCGTCAGCACAGGCGGCAGCGGCGGCCGCCATCGAAGGCGGAACGAAGCGCGTCTTGTCGTCCTGGAGCTTGCGCTTGAGGAAGCCGAGGTCCTGCAGGAGGGCCTGCATGTCCTGCTGTATGTCGTCGGCGCGCTCCTGGTAAGGGTCGGTCCAGTAGCCGTCGTCATCGTCCTCATACCCGGCGGCTCCTTCGTCGTCGTCGTCGTCGTCATCATCATCATCCCGATCTTCGGCTCCTTCGATCCTGCTGGCGGGGTCGTCGTTCTCCTTGTCTCCCGCCTCAACGACGCCAGCAGTAGCAAGAGTCGCCACCCTGTCCTTCCCCTTCGCCGACGCGTCCTCGCCATCGCCGTCCGCGCCGCTGTCCTCCTCCTCTCCCTCCCTAAAACTCGCAGAAGGAGGAGCGGCGGGAGCGGCGGCGGCCACGGGCAGGGCCGGGATCGGGTTCCTGAGGCTCTCGAGCGCAAGCTTGAGGTGCAGCCGGAGGGCCTCGTTCTCCGTCTGGAGCGAGCGGATCTTGCCCTCGGCGACGAGGCTGCGCTCCTCCATCATGCGCTGCATGGCCGAGACGCGGCCCTGGTACTCCTCGAGGCGCTCCTCCTGCTCCCTCGCGTCCTTCTCGCGTCTCCTCGAGTCCGAGACCGAGAGCTGCAGCAGGCGTATCTCCTCCGACATGGCGGCGATCTGCGCGTCCCGCTCGGCCGACGAGATGCTGTCCTGCTGGTTGACCACGGCCCGGGTGCGGATCCGCTTCGCCTGGTCCGCATACCGCAGCGTCGAGAGCGTCTCCTCGTAGTCCGACGGCGCGATGCAGGCTATCATGGCCGTCTTGGAGTTGCCCCCAAGGGAGTCCTTGAGCAGCCAGGTGAGGATGCTGTCGCGGTAGGGCACGACCTGCTCGACAGTCCTCTCCTTGCCCCCGCGTCTCTTGGGCCCGCCGCCGGCCTTGGGGTCCGCCAGCGCGGCGATGACCCGCCCCAGCGTGGTGAGCGACTTGTTGATGTTGCTGCCCTCCCTCAGGCGCGCGCCCGTCGCCTCGGTCGACTTGGCGCGCTCGGAGCCAGCCAGGTCAACGAGTCGGATGCGCGACGAACGCTCCGTCGTCTCGTCCGTCTCCATGTCGTGGTGGATCTGCTTGAGCATGATGGTGAAGACCGCGTGGCTGCGGGAGGAGGTGTCGTTCATCTTGGTCGACGCCGTTGTCCGCGAGCTGTCGCCCCTCTTCATGTACCGCAGGATCTCGTCGATGCTGCGCACGGGCACCTCGGTCAGGTCCTTGACGTACGGCCCCTCCGTCGGGGACTCCCGGATCTTGAGGTAATACGGCGGCTGGTTGGGGACGACGGGGACGAGGAGGTCGCGCACGTGCTCGTTGTATACTTCGAAGTAGGACACCCGTACGTTGTAGCTGATGTTGGGCGACTCCTCCTGGGCCTCCTCGATCCGCTGGAAGAGGTCCTCACACGTGCGCGGGATCAGGCCGGGGTGCTCGGCGGTGCCCATCATGGTGTAGCTCTTGCCGGAGCCGGTCTGGCCGTAGGCGAAGATGCAGGTGTGATAGCCTTCGAAGTTGTGGTCCAGGAACTCCTCCCCGAGGCTGTTGTACACGTCCTCCTGCGTGGCGTAGTGCCTGTCCCGGACGTCATGGCTCCAGAAGGAGCTGTCAAAGGTGAACGACTTCTGCTCGATCACCTTGCGCGACATGGCCCGCGAGTTGGCCGGGTCGCCGCCGTTGGGCACGAGCAGCGTCGTCGCCTGAGTCATGGGGTCCATCTTGATGAGGCACTCGGCCCCGCGGTCGATCTCGCGCGGCAGGAAAGCCCGCACGCGGACAACTACCCGGACGTTGCCTCCGGGATCCATCCTTGCGTGAGGGGGAATAGTCCCATCGCGGGATCGGAGTGAAGGTGTGGAGGCGTAGGAGCGGACAGTTCGCATCGCCTGTGAGGGTGTGCCGGGCATCCTTTTTCTGAAAGCCTTAGGCCGTCCTCTAGCAGGATTCCAACTGCTGTCTTAAAATGATGGCGTTGGTAGAATGTGCAGCAGAGACATTAATTATTGCGATTTTTGGTGCTGGAATGTGAGGCCAGTTGTGCCGCAATTCCACCCTGTATTTTTGTTGACAGACTTGATGTTCATGGTTGCCAGGGCGCTTGAATTCGGACATGTGGGGCATGCCCGGGTACGACTTGGGCCAGATGGCTGGTGGGGCCGAAACTGGCGCCCGTGTTCAATGTACACCGCCAAGCCACGCTCATAGAGAGCCGTCAAGTGTTCATAATCAGACTGCCTACCTACTCGGCAAGGTTGCCTTCACGTAAACAGTCTCAGGTTCTATCGCATTGTCCTTGTGAGTGGTATCAGTCGTGTGGTTCTGGGGGTCGAACTATCCAGAACAGCCGCAAGCAAACCGGCTATTTTGAGCATCATGCCTTGACAGACCAGGACCACCAGATAACCCTTCGTGACACCAGCAAGCCAGGTAGATGGCAAGCTGAGTATATATGCGACCCTTGATCTCCTTCTGCTTCATTCTCAGTTCTGTCCTACTGTATGTCATGTTTTTCTCACCTCATAACAAAATCCGCGCCAAGTCTGGATGCTTTGGCCGCTGAGTACGCCATAAAGTCCTGTGAAGCAGTCTCACCGTCCAGGAACTGGTGGCATACCAGCGGTGGCCGCGAAGAGCCTCGTCCAGAACATTACTCTCGTAATACTTTAATAAATACCCCTCTCAACAGCGATGCGCACAAGGTTACGAACCCTTATCGGGCATGCGCTCCTCATGGGCTTGTGTCTCAACACCGCCAGCGCCCACCCACTGTCAGCATCGCACCTCTGGCCAGACGTATGCAAACCGATGGAGTTCGATGAGTTCTTGGCCGTGGCCAAGACTTCCGGCACGCCCGTTTCCCTAGGCCCCAAGGGCTTCTACATCCATTTCGGCAATGCCCGCTGCCTCTTCCTGAGGGCGGAAACAGGAGAATCCCACGGGTCGGAAGACAAGTACTCGTACTACCACCAGAAGTTCGTCGATGCGCTATGAAACACCTCACCTAGACTGAGAAGGGGAGAAACAAGGGCAACAATCAGAAGCGCAACCTGGAACGGGAGCTAATACGGCGAATCATGGACGGCCTTGGGAGCGATGGTGGTCCTGATTCATGGATAGACAGTTGTGCACCCTAGCCGGTATGGGGAACCGTGAAGCCAGAAGGGCCATGAGACGGGGAGGGGGGATTGGTATGGCTTTGGTAGTGGGCGATTACCCTGATAGTGACGAGTGTGAGGATAAGGGTCAAATGTGGCTGAGACGGAAGGGGAGTCTGAAAGTGCAAATTGATTTACTTCCTGGCACGGGTGTTAAATGTAATGCTAGTTGAAGTTTCCATTTTATCGGCGTTAACAATGGGCGGTTGCCGTCTTGTTTAAAACTCCTGTCTAGACTAGAGGTCGATGACGAGGGTGTTTCTCTGCAGGAGGTTTGGGATGGAAACCTCAGTTGGTTGAAAATTTCCTGATAGAAAAGAAGAAAAAAATAAAGAGTCAAAAACCCGCATGTTGGGAGACGATTCATAGAACGAGTTTGCGAAAGTGAATGTTCTTTATAATGATTAGGCTCACCTTGGGGTTACGCGGTGTTGCTTCTCACCCATTCTGACATTCAGCCAATTTTAGGTAGAAGGGTGTGCGTGTCATTCTTGCACCTTCAATCCTATCCTCGTTCGCACACCCGCTGATCTCACAGCAGGAGTTGGAAGCGCATAGAACCTGATAATCGCTACATAACAATCCTAAATCCTGCATTCCTAGGCTCAAAGCATAGTCCTCGTCACACCACTAATTTTGCAATAAGAAAGGCGCATCTATCGATCACTGAAAAACAAGAGCCAATCCTCATGACCCACTGTTGACTACGAGGTGCGCCGTTGGAGACTCGAACCTCAATATGGACGTCCATCTGCTTGTTTACGACCTCTCAGGAGGAATGGCGCGGCAGCTATCCATGGGCATGCTCGGGTTCCAACTAGACGCCATCTACCACACCTCTATCATGCTGAACGGTCTGGAGTATGTCTACGACGGCAGCATCGTGGCCATCACACCGGGCTCCTCCCATCTTGGCCGTCCGCTGGAGCAGAAGCACCTCGGCACCACACACTTACCCTTAGACGTCATCGAGCAGTACCTGGACTCGCTGCGGGACGTCTACACCGTCGAAGCCTACAACCTGTGGAAGCACAACTGCAACAATTTCAGCAATGACCTCGCCACCTTCCTGCTGGGCCACGGCATCCCGGAGCACATCGTCAACATGCCGGACGAGGTGCTCGAGTCGCCGTTGGGGAGGATGCTCATGCCGGCGCTCGAGCAGCGCATCAATGCGAACAAGCAGCAGAACGGGGGCGGCATCCTCGGGATCCAGAACGGCGCCCGGGGTGGTGGTGGCAGCTCCAGCCATGCGGGGGTAGCAGGAACAGGAGCAGACCAGTCGCAAACGAGCGGCACGAGCACCCAGAAGGCAGCCGCCACCGTACACGAGGTGTCCAACCTCGGCGACCTCGAATCCCTCCTCTCCCAAGCTCACAAGTCCTGCGCCGTCGTCTTCTTTACCTCGGCGACCTGCCCCCCCTGCAGGATGCTCTACCCGCTCTACACCGAGCTGGCCCGGGAGACGGCGGGCCGCTGCACGGTGATCAAGACGGACATCTCGGTCGCGCGGGACGTGGCCTCCAGGTACTCCATCACCGCGACGCCGACCTTCATCACGTTCCTCGGGGGAGCCCAGGAGAACAGATGGATGGGCGCCGACCGGGCCGCGCTGGCGGGCAACGTCCGGCTGCTCGTGCAGATGGCCTGGCCGCCCCACCCACACACACGACTGCGCCTGCCCACCCTCTCCAAGGAGAAGCCGAGGCCGGTGTTGTTCGAGAAGGTGCCGCCGCTGCCAAAGCTCCTCGCCAAGATGGGCGCCCCGCTGTCCGAGGACCCCGCCGTAAAGGGCGTGGTGGCATACATCGAAGCCCGCACCCGCTCCGGGGCCGCGCTGTCGCACCTCCCGGACGTGGGCGGCTTCTCCTCGGTGCTTGCCGCCTCCCTCGGGAAGAAGGACCCGCTGCCCCCGGAGACGCTCTTCCCCTTGGTCGACGTCTTCCGGGTCGCGCTCGCGGACCCGCGCTTCAGCGGCTGCGTGGCCGAGGAGGAAGGGCACGGCACGGTCCTCGCCCTGCTGCGGCACGTCAACGACGGGCTTGGCGGGGCGTGCCCGTACGCGCTCCGGCTGGTCACGCTGCAGGCCGCGAGCAACCTCTTCTCCAGCCCGCTGTACTGGGACCCGCTGCTCAGGCACGGGGACCTCCGCCCCCAGCTAGTGCGGCTCGTCTCGTCCAGCTTTCTCGACGACGCGCACCCGCAGGTCCGGGTCGCGGCCGCGTCCGTGCTCTACAACGTCGCGGTGGTGAACGGCTCGGCGCGGCGCGGGGGCCCAGGCGGCGGCGGCGATGATGAGGCCGCGACGGACCTGCTCCCCGAGGAGGACCAGGTCGAGCTGGCCGCATCCGTGCTGGAGGCCATCTCGCAGGAGGAGAGCTCCCGCGACGGCCTGGAGGGGATGCTGCTCGCGTTGGGTCACCTCCTCTATCGGCTGAGGCTGGGCGGACCGGAGGAGAGCAGTGAGCTGGTGGACCTCATGAGCACGTTGGACGCGAAGGGTACGGTGCTGGGCAAGAAGGGCATCGGGGCGTTCAGAGGGATGGCGCTCATCGATGAGGTCGGGGCCGAGCTGCTTGGGAACCTGTCCAAGAGGTTTTAGGTAGACAGGTAGAGAGACCCGCCAGCCGGAAACTACTGGTTCGGTTACCGCTTTATATTCGAGCTGGGCAGATAGCCCGTCTCTTCTTCGGCTTAGGAATTTTTCCGCGTTGCTGTGCGAACTTTTGTGTCTGCTTGGTGATTTTGATGAAGGGCGCCAAGGGACGTTTTACAAGTGGTCTACAATGGCGCATGACAGCAGATATATAATATGATCAGCGCCGTAGCATTGTGGCTAGATTGACCTGTACCTATTCCAATGTTTAAGAGCGATGGCAGGGTCCTCAAGTTGCCCTGGCTCCCCCGTGCTGAGGCCCCAGAGGGGGTGGGCTTAGTCTCAGCGGCTCAGCCTAAATCGTCATTTGGAGCGACACTTGGTACTGTAATCGGGTTTGTACTCATATATG
Organism: Pseudohalonectria lignicola; assembly: GCA_003049395.1. Taxonomy (NCBI): domain Eukaryota; kingdom Fungi; phylum Ascomycota; class Sordariomycetes; order Magnaporthales; family Ophioceraceae; genus Pseudohalonectria; species Pseudohalonectria lignicola. The sequence goes on from PYSP01000244.1 coordinate 40,198, forward strand.
TATAGGACGGGTGTAAGCATATAAACATAGGCCGGATTCTAATGCCAGCTACCTGTGCAACAGTTCTATATCGTGTCAATGCTCCAGTGGTAGGTGTCCTTCAAATACATGTAATAACTTAGGCTGAGCCGCTGAGACTGGGGCTGAGCGTAGACTACTGTGCTCACGGGCTATTCACAATGCGTGGGATAGTGCAGCATTGCTGAGACCAATCAATAATGGAGAGAGGGAAGAGGCATAATCCCTATGTTCTCTTTTTCGGCTAGCTCAGCTTTAGTTGTTAAGGAAACCCAATTATTGGCTTCTGCAGTCTTGTTTTGGTGCCATTCCCAGCGCTTCAGCGGAAGAAAAAATAAACCAGCTTGTCCCAACCTTCATCGACCAAGTCAGGTTCGGCACGGCGGTCGTCAGGCACAAGCTCACGCCGCAGATCCATAGCCTTCTCCAGCAACTCTCTTACCTTCGCCTTGTTCCCTTCTCCTCCCTCTTGCGTCAAGGTTCGGCCACGCTTCCATGCGGCCCGAGCCGCCTGTGGCTTGTACCAGGGAATATCGCCATGGAACTCCATGCATTTCTCGAGGAGGTCGTTATCAGTGCGAGTGGCGGTTATTTTCACGCGCAATTTATATCTCAATCTATAGCGCAATGACAGATCAAACGAACTTTGCATCCTGATATTTCCCGCGCTCAAATTCGTCGACAGTCAGCGATAACTCTCTTGCAAATTGCGTCCTTAGCAGACAGATGGTGGCTAAGACAAGACAACACTGAAGAACAGCAAGCAAGGAGGAGCACCCACTCTACCTTGCTCGTATCGTCAACCCCAAGTTTCTCCTCCCGCTTTTTCAGAATCAGAGATGTCAAGGACTCTGCCGTGTCAGGGTCATTCGAGTAGAACCGAGCGACAAGGCCGCGATGCACCCATAGGAATGGGAAGACGAGGTCTTTCGGGTCAGTAACTTCTTCGCGCACCTCGCACGAAAGGACCCAGGACTTCTGTGCCTCTTCTAGGTTCGGGACGCGCATCAACGCCGTGCCAATCTCGTTGTATGCTATGGGCATCGTCTTCACGTCCCCTTGATGGTTGTATTTTTGGTCCCTCTTTACAAGAATTCCGAGCCACTTCTTGCAATTTTCAGCCGCGGTCAGCGGTGGGGTTGTCCTTGTGGACACCCGTGATGCCCTGGTACCGGTAGCTGTCCGCGAGGAGCTTGCTGAAGAGGTCCTCATCCCTGCTGCCAGAGCTGTTGTTGTCAAGGACGCTCTGAGACAGTACCGCAAAGTTCTCACCATCACGGAGGCCGTACGTAAAGGGCCGGAGGAGGAGAACTTGTTGCTCTCGCACATCCATTGTTAAGAAGATGAACATGGGCTAGCGTTACAGAGGTCGATACAGAGATAGGGACTCACCAAGAAGCCCCGTTGAAAAGAGCGCTCACGCTGATTTGGGGCGCCAAAACCGCCGGAGTCTTCTGCTCGAGGATGGACTTGAAGGCAGACACTTGAGGGAAGTATTTCTGCACTTTGCGCAGGCGACCGACTTTGTTGAGATTGGACTCGTCCAGGAACGGCCAGACAGCGGAGACCAATGTGACCCCTTCGTTGAAGACGGCACGCAGGAGCTCTACGGCCAGCTTCTGGCGAACAACATCCCGCACCAGCCGGTGGATCCTCAGGAATCCCAGCTCGATGTTGTGTGTCACAAGAGACGACTTGATAAGTTCCGCTCTGGCGTCAAAGTATGCCGCCTTGGTCGATGGATAGTCCTCCAGTTCGACCCTGGATGCGCCTGCGGTGAAACTGTCCTCTGGAATGCAGTCCGAATCAAGGACCAAGAAACCCCAAAGCAAACTAACCACCGGTGAAGACAGACTCTCAATGCTCAAGACAAAGCAACTGTCTGGTGATTCGCCAGAGCCGGGATGAGGGTCTCTTGCAGTGTCTTAGCATCCTCATCATAATACTCAATAAAGTACTTCAGGGACAAATGCTTCCGGCGGATGACAGACGCCATCTGAACGATGACGAGGGGAAGCCCGCCGAGTCTGTCGGCAATGCTGACACATGTCTGAAGGCTGTCCGACTCAGTCGCCCGTTGCGAGAGTCTCAGGAGGAGCTGCCCAGCGTCGTCACTCTGCATGGGAGGAAGATCGATGACTATGGGCAGCTCAGCGAAGAATCCTTCCTTGGCGAATGGGCTCCTGATGGTGATGAGAATGGAGCCAATCCCATTAGTGGGCCAGAAGTCGAGCAGAAGATCAGGATCGTCTGCGTTGTCGAACACGATGAGCCATCTGGGAACGTCGTCCGCTTCCGACTCGCTTGGATCGGCCGCAACGGTGCGGGTGGGCTGGCAACGCCATCCCTTGACGATCTCTCTCGCGGCCACAGGGTCATGGTGCCAGCCGAGTCAGGTGATTCTTCGGATCCGACTTTCTCTGTTCGCAACAAGTTAGTCTTGTCTCAGGACACAAGTTTTCTTCCAACAGGCCCTAGATGGCACGGCGCACCGAAAAGCAAACCGAAAAGCGCACCGAAAACCAGGGCCTGTTGCCTGCGCGGGCTCTATTCCTCACATACCTTTTTGCACAGCCGTTCCTCCCATTAGCTCTGGGTGTCGGAGAAATCCACGTAGATCAACAGTTTGCTGTACGCCTTTGTCACAATTTCCCTCCGTCTGTTAGTACTTTTTCGAAGAAGTCTATCAGTCAGTTGAACAGCTTGCTCCCAGGCGAGACCAGCTGAGTCCCTTGTGATCAGAATTCACAGGGGAGAGTTCTTTAATATCCCGCCCCGCGTTGACTGAAGCATATGACTTGTCGACAAGTTGTCGCGGATTGGCGGTCCCATGGTCAGCATTGTCTGTGGGCACCTTCTCACTTCGGATACCGGAAACCCGAGAAAAGACACGTACAATCTGCTTGGCCGATTGAAAATTGCTTTCGAGGACTTTTGTCTCCAGTGTTTCGTACACGGGTAGGATCGGGACTCGGGTATTCAAGCCTTCGAATTGTCGGCAGGCATTGGCAAACATCACAACGTCCTCTTTCTGCAGAGCTGTCTTGGAGAGGTCCTTCCGATAGAGCTTAAGAATAAGTCGCCATCCTCCCACCGCGGACTGTCGACAGAAGTGAGGTGAGGGCTGCCGAGGAAGATGATGCCGGCGAGGGCAAGTGTAGGTAGCCAGGAAGTGCCGCTTGGCTAGATACAACGCTCGCTTGAGAATCACGCCGCCCAAGCCGTGGCAGATGAAGAAGAGCGGCCGGCGATCAATTTCTTGTCCACCATAATGTAGCCATAGGAGCCACATCGTGGAAGTACCGGCACGAACGGGGGAGAAGGAGCATGACCCAAGAGTGTGAGCCTATCACCGCACTGCTTTTTCAACACTCTAGTCACTTAGAAGGGGTTCGAAGTGCTTGGCTTTGGTGTATCAAGGCTACCAATGTGGATTGATAGACTAAACAAAGATTAGGCTCAAGATGCGGAGCATCATCCTCATCATCACATACCTCTGGAGGGCGGGGCTGGCGGAGCGAGTCAAGGAGAGCACGACCAAAACTCATCAGCTGGTGCCACACCACGCCGTCCTCGTCCTTCCCCAACCCGTACTTGAATATGAAGACGCGGGTGTCATAGTCAGTGGCAGCAACAAGCGGCTTCAGCCATGAACACGTCTTGGTCTTCTTCTTTGGGATGTGGATGGACCAGACGCCGGGGACAACGGCGATGCTACGAAACCCTGTCAGTGATGCAGGTGGTCACACCTTGCAGCCCCAGGGAATATATCTAAGTCTCTCGGAAGGCTCACTCTATTCCATCGGACGGCGACCCAAACTCGTTGAGATGAAACACCTGCGCGAGTGTAAAGTCACGCTCCAAACGGAAGGCCGGCATCTTCCACAGTTTCTTCGCCTAGGTGCCGGTGCTGCTAATATTTGCTAGTGGCAACGGCGTTCTTATAGTTCTAGGAAAGAGAAGACTGCTCAAAGTTTCATCCTGCAGCAAGTCTAGGTTGGTGGGTGAGAGGTAGGGAGGGAAGGAGGGAGGGAAGGAGGGAGCGAGGGAGGGAGGGAGGGAGCGAGGGAGGGAAGGAGGGAGCGAGGGAGGGAAGGAGGGAGCGAGGGAGGAAGGGAGGGATGGCGGATAGCTAGTTTGACCCCCGCGATAAGATGCAGCACGGAACACATTCAGGGCCACCAATTCAGTCACCGGTATCGCGGACTGTGTGCTTTGTGGTCTCATGACTGCAGTAAATGCCGTCGATGCATTCGATGCCATCCATGACTCTCGCTCACGGAAGCCGGCCCACCTCTCAGCGCCAGACGGATACGCCTCGCAGGCCTCCCGGGGGACTCATTGGACCGTATAGTAACCCTGTGATGCGTTCTGGAGTGCACGGAGCACACCGGTCGATACGCCGATTACCCCTTGATAATGGCCTCACTTTCAGGTGTGCACGGCGTACTGCGCAAGACGACAGATTGCTCAGTGAGCAGCTCCTGTCTTGTGCTCCTCCTGCAGCTCAATGGAGCGAAGCGAAGGTCAAAAAACGAGGGGTAGGGATCCGTTCTAGATACCGACAGCTAAAAAGAGGATGGGGGGCTAGAGAAGCAGGCTACCTTTGGAGAGCCGACCGATATAAAATCACCAGCACAGCAAACCTCGTTTTGGCACTATTCCAGCCAGTCACAGGATTGCAGACGTTTGCCACTGCAGCTCTACAAGTTCAAAGTGGGAGTGGGAGTGGAGGACAGCTTGTTCATTACGACCTTGTTAAGGATATGATCGGCAACTTGCCTCCCCCAGGCGTGCAAGCTCCTATTTGGAGGGGTGCGTATATTCAAAGAGGCTCCGCATCCCAGCGGGACAGAGCTTCCTTCCCTTTACCCTGCACAAGAGGGGCATACATGTCAGGACAGCTTTTGTATACTCGGTGGGCATTCTGATTTCTGCCTTGCCAGGATAGACATAAATCCACCATACGAGCAAGGAGCACAGCAAGAAACAGAGCAAGAACCAAGCAAAATACCAAAAGCTACAAACCGAGACACCATCGACCTCCAACCTCACTTCACCCACTGGACACGACACAATAATGGTCGCCCGAGAGGTAAGAGGAGCAAATTTTATGCCACTATCCCATCAACTTGCCCCCCATCCATAAAGGCCTTACAGCTGATAGCTGTCTTCAAGTCCAATACGACATCGCCGCAACGATCTGTCCTCATCGAGTTTGACACCCCCTTGTCGCCCGAGAAGGTCCAGCCGTAGAAGGGAGTGCGGGCTAAGAAGCCGAGTAAGGGGTCAGATGTTGTCCGCCACGAGTCCAAGGCGGGGGAGAGGATCCTGGCCACCTCGGCCATACCCTGCTCCCACAAGTATGGCTCTTGAAAGCCTGCCTCCTGGTCAGACGGATCTCACTTAGACACGCTATATGGATCATAGCAGTTAGAGGCCCCTCTTATGACTTCCCCAAAGTAAAGCAATAGCACTCGGGACAGCTTAGGCTTCGCAGATACACAGAATGGAAGGGCTTGAACAGTAGAATACGAGACTGAAGAGAGAAGTTATATTGCAAAGCATGGAGACCTGCTTTCTCCTTACTTGGTAGCGGAAGCTGCTGCAGCGTCCACAACGCGAGCAGTGACTCCAAGCCAGTCCCAGTACACTAGCAACCCGACCTCAATGCTCTGACGCGGGACGACATTGTCTGAAGGTATGGGGTTGTGAATGGCGCAATGAGCAAGTCCTTTTTCTTCCCCCACTAATCAGCCTTTTAATCAGCAGCCGTCACATCTCCGGGGCCCGAGCGAGGGACCGATGGGTGAACACAGAGTTTGGTGCTACTAGAGCCAGGAGCTCTTACCAGATCTAACCCCGATTCTCGAGTCTAGTTGCCGGAAGAGTAAGATCTCGGTCGGTCCTTGGTCGCTCAGGTAAAACCACCTATGGTAGGGGCGATGGTAAACCATGTAGTTCTCCTCGACATCGTGGTTCTCGTACACATCGTTGGTTGGCTCGAAGTCTGCGTCGGGGTCCACGGAGGACGCTTCACACATTGCTAGGGGAAAGTCTCTTAGGGGATCGAATAAGGGCATCCAGGCGCTGTTGAGGAGTTTTAATAACCCAAAGGGACGAAGAGGCACGAGCGCTCGGTGGGATAATACCTACTGGAGGTATTGGAATGGGCCTTTCAGTATGTGGTCGGCCTTCTTCTGGCCTAGTGTCCGCCGAACATTTCTCGCGACCGTTTGGGGCGTCTAGTCCTTATTGGCGAGATGTGTTAGATTAAACGGGTACTAGATTGAAGCGAGAAAGACTCACTAACATGGGACTAGCACGGGCTGCGGGTTCATCATAGTTCTCCCCGTGGGATAAGGGGAAACTCGCATGGCGCTTCCGCACCTTGTGGTTGATAGCAACTACTTTTGCGCCCTGGTCGATTGTTCCAAAATAAGCGCCCGCCTCGCCATGGTTGGACAGATTACTACCTAGGTGCAACCTTGCCGGGCGTTGAGGAAATGAAGAAATTGTCTCTGTCCTGGAAGAAACGGCGTTCCTATTCCTTCTGCATTGGCTCTCCTGTCGTCGTCCCTAACATGGCTGTGACGAGATATTTTGCCTCCTGTGAACCACAGCCCGAATGTCTTCATCCTAAGGCGCCCCAGTTGTAGCCCATGAAATTGAGGAGGAACCAATCGCACAAACTCTGCCTCTGCCTCTTCAAATCTTACGCCCGAGGGTAACAGGGCTATCAGACAGCATGTTAGGACCGGGTAGAGCGAGCTCTAGGTCTCGCAGGCCTCGTAAGTGTCCTAGAAACGTAAAGCCAGGGGTCGAACTGACCGCAACACCGTGCATCTTGAACAGCGCACGAGACATACGCCAGCTACTTGTTCAGCTTCGCCTGGCGGCATTTTCACAATACGCTGTTTTCCTGCTAGCAGTACGGGGCGCTCTCCCAGTTCTTAGTACCCAACTCAACGAGACTAGGTACCGCATCTATCGAGCCCGACGAGGACGGCGCGACCTTTGTGACGGTCCATGACCTATCGGGCCATGCAACAGGCTCAAAGGGCTGCTTAAAGCGGCTGAGGGAACTGGACGAAATTGGTGATTGTCTGGGCTAGAAGGATCGAAACCTGGCCGTGTTCCTCCGGGGTTACCCTTTCGCCAGCATGGCTCTCCCATCTCGGGGCGAAACTCGGCCTGGACTACGAATTACTCCACCAGCACTTCACCAACGAGCTGCACCTGAATGTTGGCAAACCCTTTTGCCTCTCGCCCCTCTCGTTGTCAGCAACGGACACGATCTAGATGGCCTTTACGACCATTGGATCTTGGGATAATCATGAGACCGGTATCGGCCTCGTCAGAGCGCAGAAACTCTTCGCCCAGAAAATGCAGAGCCATGTCGAGGACTTGAACAGGGGCGAGGGGCTTGAGGGTAACGATCCGAAACCGTGTGACTCGGTCGTGAGAACCTTCCATCTTCACGACTGCAAGCACTTTTCCATCACACAATGGGTGACCGTCAAGCTGATACGACAGGGATCTAACTAGACCCGTAAGTTATAAATGTCTAAGGGCTCTTAGTCGAATTGAAATTGTGATTATGGGATAGGGTTCGGGAGCAACTTATACTGAGACCTTGTAATCTAAAATTAGTTCTTATCTGGGTCGACGCAGGAAGGAGCCTGCAGAAGAGCCACCGAGGCCCCTGGCTTGACATCCTGAACGAACACTCGTCGTCAGCGCGATTCCTTCCCTTCATTTTGGACCTCAAAAATGCAACGATCAAGAACGTGCTGAGGAGGGCAGCCGGCGGATCAAACGGAACACCACAGGATAGGTTGCCTTCTGGCCCTGAGGGCGAGAGCCTCACACAGACAATGTGCTTTCTCTACCGGGAGTTCTTGTCGACGCTGGACGCGGAGGCTAGACAGAACCCATTCTACGCTCTAGATGAGCTGTTCAGGCTGCTCGCTGCCTCGGAGCACCAGTTCCTGAACCTCATGCAGACCAAGGTCCTGGAGCTGAGCCGGTTCGATGAGGAGGAGTGGGGCGACGGTAGCAGCAACATCGCCGAGATCTAGATGGTAAAGCACTTGGTGGACCAGCACACAGAACAGCTCCAAGACATGACTGATATCATATCCTCCCGCGGGGGTGGCATCTGGCGGCTCGGCGGCGGCGGCGGCTCGGGCGACTCGTCGAGCGAGGGGGGAAAAGCGCGAGGCCGCCTCGACATGATGTTCAGAAAGCTCTGGCGACGCTCGCAGGCTCTGGCTGAGTCGTGCTGGGACGCAACGGCGATGCTGGGCAACGAGGCCATGGTGCGCGAGGCGCAGAAGACGATGGGACAAGCCGAGGCCATGGCTAAGGTGACGCTCGTCGCCTTCATCTTCGTGCCTGTCTCCTTCACCACCTCCTTCTTCGGCATGAACTTCCCGGAGCTGCAGCCGCCGGAAAATGAGGGGGAAGAGCCGGCCCTCAAGGTCTGGATGTGGTTCGTCATCTCGATCTCGATCCTCATGCTGTCGTTACTCGGCTGGTGGTTGGACTCGAGGAATGCTCGCCGAATCTGGGCCGCAATGAAGCGCCAGTTCACTAAAATGAGGCTGCGGAATGAAGCCCAGAACATGCCAGCGAATATAGCAGCAACAGCACAGCAGAATGGCGCGGGCACTCCCCCTCCGAACCCCCATGCCAAGACGGTGGTTTACATCGGAGGTCCACGCCTAGCAAGACGGTTAGGAAAACGAGTCTTCATCGCCGACTTGGTGCTTGGCCATGCTAGCCAGCAATTCGGAGACTCAAACACAATATAGCGGCGAGATTCTGGTAGATGCTGGTTGCCAACCTTCTTAAAATTGTTCTTGTCGCCACTTGTCTAGTAATTAGCTTATTATTTATTGCTGTTGGTCCCACAAGATCACTGTCCCCCCTAGGATGCCAGCAATCAATCACATTCCCTTGAGTGCGATAAGCTTCAAGAAATCCTTGTATGTACTGTTAGGGTCCCTCTACCATTCACAGCCGCCACTTCCAGGAATTTCAACCGACCCACTTTCCCTTCTTAGCAGGAGGCACTTCGTGCAGCCTTATCGCACTCAAAGGGATAGCATCCCTTTCGCGTATCGGTGCCTACCTCCCTGCCTACTTACCGACCTCGCAGTATTAAGCCCTTGAAGAACGGTACGGGAGGGGTGCATCTCCCTTTACGAGCAAGTTTCTCTCTGGATTATTACGAACCTTTCACTAAATCATCAAGTCTTTTGCTTCATTTGTGGACTGTGAGCTGAAAGGGATGGAAAACAAGTCTGACACGAGATCCGGCACACGTATTTCCAAAAGAAGAGATATCTCCAATGGAAGCAGGTGCCAGGCCGCCAGTGGTGGCGTTCAGGATGGGGCTGAACTCCACCCTTATTCCCTACTTCACCCAGGAGGCCACCCCGCTCTGCCAATGACCATTGGATGAATCCGTTTTTGTGGGACGGGACCCAATCTGACCAGGGGCATGCAAATGAAGACATCTGTAGATTGACATCAAAAACTCGAAATTCCCTTTCTTTCTTCAGGCAACGTGTGCTCCAATTCTCGTGGAAGCCCCTTTCTCCATCGATCAAGCATATCTCTTCTAATGCAGGCCTAAAGGCGATACAGTTCTGCTTTTCTCTTTTCTTTCCCCCAACCTTGTGGCCACGACCCACGTCCCCATTGCTTCTTGTCCCTCGTTTCTTTCCCTTCTATATTCTCCCATTTCTCACTTATCTCCTAGTTCGGCTTATTGGGAATGCGTCCGTAGCGCACGAACTGTTTTCCCAAGTCTGAACCTTCAACACCACACTTTTAATAGATTATGAGGAGGACGTCGGTGTCGCTGCCGACAAACAAGGTCCACCACGACCCTTACGAGAAACGGGCACGGTATCAGCCGAACAATCACGAAGCCGGCATCCTGGAGAAGGTCACGAACGCCATGTCTCAAGCCAGACAGGCGCGGTGGTTCAAAACCATCGCTGTCCTTGTTGTGGTCTTGTTTCTTTTCTTCTGGCTGTCGCCGTCAGGTGTAGACATCTACAGCGGAGGTGCGGGTGCCTCTTGTGTTTCTAGTTGCAACGCCTTTTTCTGTGCACCAGCGGCGCTTTCATGGCTAACAATGCTTTCTTTTCGGCGTGTGTTACAGTCTCCTCGAAGCCAGCTGCCGGACAGACGCCCACTGATGGTTCATACGGCACCGATAGGTGCACCAGGTCCAGCTCAAAGGACAAGCCCATCGTCCAATATGTTCTGATGATTGACGCCGGGAGCACCGGCTCACGAATCCACGTCTACAAGTTCAACAATTGCGGGCCCACCCCGGAGCTCGAGAACGAGGTGTTCAAGCAAACGGAGAAGCGCGAGGGCGGGAGTGGCCTGAGTGCCTACCCCAACGACCCGGAGGGCGCCGCGAAGAGCCTGGATGTGCTGCTCGATGCCGCGATGGAGACCGTCCCGGACAAGCTGAAAGCATGCACCCCGATTGCCGTCAAGGCCACTGCCGGGCTCCGCCTCCTCGGCAAGGAGAAGAGCGACAAGATCCTGGCGGCGGTGCGGAATCACCTGGAAAAGGACTACCCCTTCCCCGTGGTCGCAGACGAGAGCGGCGTCTCTATCATGGACGGCAAGGATGAGGCCATCTACGCTTGGATCACCGTGAACTACCTCCTGGGGAAGATTGGGGGCCCAGACCACAGCGAGACGGCGGCCGTGTTCGACCTCGGCGGCGGCTCCACGCAGATCGTCTTCGAGCCGACCTTCAAGGGCGCCCCCCACGGCGGAATGCCCGAGAAGTTGGCCGCGGGCGACCACAAGTACGACCTCGACTTCGGCGGCCGCCATTTCGCCCTGTACCAGCACTCGCACCTTGGCTACGGCCTGATGAGCGCCCGCGAGGCCATCTTCAAGTCGCTCGTGCACGAGATCCACGAGTCCAACGGGGACGACACCAAGTGGCTCAAGAAGCCCGTCGTCAACCCCTGCTTCGGCGCGGGCATGAACAAGACGATCGAGGTCAAGATGGGTGCCGACCACCCGCTGGGCGACAAGGTCGAGATCAACTTCACAGGCCCGCCCGCGGGCTCCCCGGCCCAGTGCCGCAACATCGCCGAGAAGACGCTCAACAAGGACGCCGAGTGCAAGCTCGCGCCCTGCTCCTTCAACGGCGTCCACCAGCCGTCGATAGCTAAGACCTTCGCGCGCGAGGACGTCTTCTTCCTGTCGTACTTCACCGACCGGGCCGAGGCTCTAGGCATGCCCGGGTCCTTCACGCTCAGGGAGATGCACGACCTGGCCAACCTCGTGTGCGGCGGCAGCGACTCTTGGGGCGTCTTCACGGGTGTCAAGGGCGCCCTGGAGGAGCTCGAGGGCCGGCCCGAGTACTGCCTCGACCTCAACTTCATGATGGCGCTGGTCCACACCGGATACGAGATGCCCATCGACAGGGAGGTCCGGGTCGCCAAGAAGATCAAGGGGAACGAGCTTGGTTGGTGCCTGGGAGCCAGGTACGCACTTTTGCCCCCGTCTCTTTTCATTGTGTTTCTGCTGGTAGCGATTGCGCTCCCCTTCTTCCTCCAATCCTTTTTGAAAGATGCATGTGCTAACGTTCTCAACCAACCAAAAAGCCTTCCGCTCCTGGCTAAGGGCTCGGGATGGACTTGCAAGATCACTGAGATTTACAAATAGAGGATTAATAGGGACGGTTGTAATCAGTTTGCTATGCTATGGGAGAAGGCCATCGAGATGTGAAGACTATTCGTTGCTTCTGCTGGCGGTGGATTGGGCTTATTTGAGGACAAACGGCGTTCGGTTGAGCTCATTATTTCTGGCACCCGGGAAGCCACGAACACGGAAGCCCGACGGCGCATCTCTACTGAGGGGAGAGAGAGAGACACGTATGTCTTCGATTAAGGAATCCCCCGAAATATGCATAGGATGGGCGTGGTTTTGTTTTGTTAAAGAATCGGGGGATTGCTGGAGCCCGAGGTGACACCGCCAATCTTACTACGTATTCTCATCTTTTCATTTCAACATGAACATATGGCATGTCAAAGAGGCGCGGCAACCATGGCCAGCACGTCTTCAATGACGTCTTCGGGCGCGGTCTCCTCCAGCATTGCCTCGACGGCGGCCAGCTCGCTGCCCCACTGCATGCTCCGCTCCCTCGACGGGTCCTCCACGAGTCGGATCCGGTGAAGGTACACCTTCTTGGCCGCCATGGCCACGAGGGAAGGGGTGACGTAGTCGAGCCGGTGCAAGGGGGCGAGCGACCTCATCAGCTGGTCGAGGTACTTCGTGGCCGCCGGGGTGACGCCGCCGCCCACGCCGCGGTGGATGCGCAGGAAGGAGACGATGTTCATCTGGTACCGCACCACATCGATGTCCACCTGGACGTCCTGGCTCAGGTTTGCCAGGCAGCCGATGTCCTGTTGCATTTTGTTAGTGAATGCCATAGCATGCGCGGCTGGCTGTTGAGCTGCATTCAAAGGAGACGAGTTGCTGGCTCACCGCGGCGGAGAGCAACGGCTCCGCGGTGACCTTAACGGCACAGGAGCCGGAACCAGGGCCGGGGCCTGACCGGGGCCTGGCACTGAGCCCAACCTGTCGGCCCTCCTGCTCCCCATCCTCCTCGGCGGCCTCCTCCAGGTTCGCGAACCCGTCGTCCGGGTCGTGCCAGTGCGCCATGTAGAAGAAGTCGTTGAGGTGCGCATCCACGCGCGCCCGGCCGCCCGACGCCGCGGCCAGGACGGCGATGAAGAGGAATGGCTTCGGGGCCGCCTGGACGGCCGTGCGGGTGAAGATGCGGCGCGTGCGGAGGAGCTCCAGCGCCTGGACTTGCACGACCCGAGGCGCGCGATCGAGGCCCCTCGCGAGCACCACGTTCGCGATGGCGCTGCCGCTGACTACGACGGGGGACGGGGACGACGGCGTTAACGGGGAGAGCGCCGTCGTCGGTGGGCTGAGACTGCCGGGCACACCGCCGGCGCCGCTCGGGGCTTGCTGGAAGTATGAGTCATTGCGGTGGTATGGGGACGTGGACCGCGGGGCCGGTGGGGAGGGGTGTGTGCTGCTGCTGCTGGTTCTGTTATTGGTGGCCGCGGGGAAGAGGAGCGCGGTCGCGAAGTCGTCGAGGGTAGTGTGGGCGTGGCAGTTCACTGTGACGCATTTGAGGCCAAAGGTACGAGTAGATATCTTTTTTCTTCTTCCGTATATTTTGCGATGGATTTGGGGGGTTATTCCTTGTCCTCGTTTCTTCCCTAAATAGTCAAGGTGGACTTTTGCAGATTGGGGGAACCCAAAAAACGCACCAGTTGCAGCTCTCCCACGAGCTCGTTCAGAGCCTCGGGTGGTGTGCTGATCAGACAATGCTCTCGGCTTATGAGACAGAGTAGGCACGCGAGTTCTAGGTCACTCAGGTTGTGCACCTTCCTCAGCAGATGCTCATCCGCCATTGACATCGATCAGTTTTGCAAATAAACACGAGTTACAGGACACCACACGAGCATTTTCATGGCGGGAATCAGGTCGTCTGAGGCCTTCAAGATTGGACATGAATGACATCAAACCTTTGCCGCAGCTTATGTGTGAGCGCTATTTCTGTACAGATACGGATAAGACCAAGCATCTTATCGCCTCAGTCTAGTCTCTTTTAGGCTAGATCCATAGCTCCCATCTGCTTTGATTGGTGTTACCATATAATATGTGACCAGCCATCCGCCATCCCAAGGCCCAAGCTCTCTCACCAGGTACAGCCTAGAGTTACCTAAACCTATCGTCACTCCTGCCCTCCCATCAAGGCCCCCATCCAACGACCGATCTATCTCATCTTGAGTACGACTCACTTTAGGCACCTAAATTCAACTCTTCAACCGACCTAAGACACTCCACCTAGTGTACTCGGACTCCTCTTTTCTCCCCCGACCGGAACCTCCCTATTGATTTCGCAATTGCCGACTCGAAAGGACGCCTAGACGACGGACAGTTCTGATTGCGGGCACCGATAACAGACAAACAAGCCAGCCAGACGACATGTCTTCAAGAAAGAAGGTCCTTCTTAAGGTGTGCCACCATTCGCCTGCGTACTCAAACTTTACGGGAACCCTTCTAATACCCACTCGGACAGGTTATCATTCTGGGGGACAGTGGCGTCGGCAAGACGAGTTTGATGAATCAATATGTAAGCGCCCACCGAGCAGTCTTTCGAGAAGGGGGACAAGGAGGGTGAGGGATTATTGGATCAAATGCGGAGCGCAGGGAGCAAGCAACCGAGATGCAGCGCTGACATGACCACGTTTGTTCTGTCTCAGGTGAACAAGAAGTTCAGCGCGAGCTACAAGGCGACCATCGGCGCCGACTTCCTTACCAGGGAGGTCCTCGTCGATGACCGCCAAGTTACGATGCAGCTGTGGGACACGGCCGGGCAGGAGAGGTTCCAATCACTAGGCGTGGCTTTCTACCGTGGAGCCGACTGCTGCGTGCTGGTGTTCGACGTGAACAACTCCAAGAGCTTCGACGCCCTCGACAGCTGGCGGGACGAGTTCCTCATCCAGGCCTCGCCGAGGGACCCGGACAACTTCCCATTTGTGAGGAGGCTCTTTACATATTTCTCTCCCGACTGAGTGGGGTCAGGGCGTATATGCTGACGTTACAAACAGGTCGTTCTGGGTAACAAGATTGACGTCGAAGAGAGCAAGAGGGTGGTGAGTACCGCTTCCTTCCCATGAAGAACCGGAGAACCAAGCCGACGTACCCCTGAGTTTGCTGACCCTCTGCAGATCTCGACGAAGCGGGCTATGACCTTTTGTCAGTCCAAAGGTGGCATCCCATACTTCGAGACGAGTGCGAAGGAGGCGATCAACGTGGAGCAGGCATTCGAGAGTAAGAACGCCCCTTCCACATTTTATATTTCTATCCGTCCCCCGAAACCCCAGACGGGGGAGGATGACAGTGCCGGAAATGTACTAACTCGAACGCCACGACAGTCATCGCTAAGAACGCCCTGGCCCAGGAAGAGTCTGAAGAATTCAGCGGAGACTTCCAGGACCCGATCAACATTCACATCGAAAACGATAGGGACGGGTGTGCTTGCTGAAGGGGAGGACACTGATGACCGGACTCTCTCCCTAATGAAATCCCCTAGGCCTGGTGAAAGGGGCGTTGCGGTTCGCCGACTTTGTGTTTGTGTTTGTGCCTTCTTGGCTTATTCGTGGTGCCTTGGGTTTTTCGTCTGCATTCCTATGTGCGAGAATGATGTACCATAAACTGCAACGGCCTCTGCCTCTCTTTCCAACATCCGTCGTGTTTGTTTCTTGCAGATTCAAGACCCTCCATTTTGGCTTAAGTAGGGTTCCAGAAGGGTTATGTTTTGTTTCCCATTTCTCCCACCCGCTTCCCCCCAGAGCCGGGTAATTCCGCATCTTTCGCTTGTGAGTCGAGCCCAGATTATCCTTGCTGTGGCTTTCCCGACTTGAGAATTTCATCAGAAGCGTGGTGTTGTGTCTTTCGCACTGTCTTCCCGCATTCCTATTACCCCTAGCTAGGTCCTGTTCTTCAGCATATCTAGAGATGGAGACTCTACGGTATACATAATCGCATTTATCCCAACATTTACTTTGCCATTGGGTCAGCCGTTACCGTTTGAAATATGACTAGGTCACAAATCTCTAGGGATACGATCGTTAGGTGAGGCGGAGAGCAACGGGCATCCATCGGTGTCATATCACGCGTCCTATTGTCCTCAGTCACTCCAAAAAGCTGTGTACTACCCAACGGTAGCCTACAAACGAGGTTTACATACGTAGTACGTGCCTGGCTGGTATGTTGCTGACCGTGAGCCTTATGATTAATGGTAGCATTGTCTAGCGGGTTAGGTGCAGTGGTGGAGCCGGAAATGTGCCGTGTGGGCTGCATGGCGGCTCCTGATAGTTGTGGCGTTCGTCATCAGTGTAAGAATGGATGAAACGCGTGGCCACAGAGCGACAGGGGGTAACTTTTGCTGTGCTTTGGCTGTGCTGTCATTGTCGGGTCTTTCATCGAATCTTGCTAAAGGAGTCCGAACCTATTTAATCCATCAAGAGTCGTAGATGGAAAGTTGGAAAGATACCAAAACAAGGCTTTAGTACTACCGCCGCTGATTACTAACGGAGACTGTATAGAGGAAAGAGAATCCATCTGTGGAGACTTCCCGCCTCCATCCGACGATTAGGGAGTTTGGGGCCGTTTCGAACGACAAGCCCCACGCCGGTTGACAAGCGCTTCTCAGAGGAGGCACATGCCTCCACGACGCCGCCCTCACCGTCTTTCCGCCACTTACCGAGCGAACGCTCGAGAAGCAGCAGTCGATCTCAGACTATTCCCCTCTCTCCGCCATCCCTGAATCCCTTCCTCCCCTACGCATGACCACAACAACCTGCACCAGCCTCCGAATTCGACCTCAATAGATGCCGGCAGAACCCCTGATGCCGGCGGAGCTCGCCGTGGACCACCAAGGCCACCACCATGGCAGCAGCGGCAACCAGCAGCGCGGGTCGTTCTCGACGGCGCGGAGGTCGCTGTCGAGCAACCGTCTGATGGAAGCGTCGGTGCTTTCGGCCCGGAGCGCCGGGAGTGCTCGCTCAGGCCTCAGGGAGAGGCTCGGGCTGGCCCGTCTCGGGAGGAGGACGCTGGGGATCATATTGCTGACCATCACGGTGTTTCTGTGGACGGTGTCCAACTTCCTCGCGAGCGTGAGTCTTGCTCCCTCCATGCCACTGTTTCCCCCCCTGCATGGCAGGACTTTCCAGATGAGAGAAGACAGAGGCATGTACCCTGGCGCTAATCACCCTGGCGCGCATGATAGTATATCTTCTCAGATAATACCTACAGCAAGCCCTTCTTTGTCGTGTACATCAACACCTCCATGTTCGCCATATCCCTAATACCAATGGTGCTCAACTACATCCGCCGCCACGGCGTCGACGGCCTGCGCAACGCCGCGGCCGAGGTGTGGAGGGAACAGAAGCGGCGCGGGCTGCTGGATCGTGGTGGGGCTGGCCCCGTCGTCAAGGTCGAAGAGGAGGACGGCGTCGGCGACGGCGACGCGGATGACGAGGGCGACGCGGCAGCCGGGGACAGGCTCCTGGTGGACGACGAGCCGAGCCTGGAAGGGTTCGAGAACAGGCCGAGCCGCCGTGCCGGGTCCGGGGCGCGCAGCGACGTGGTCGGCCCCGACAGCAGCAGCAGCAGGGGTGCCGCCGATCAGCAGCGGCTGGACCTGCGCGAGACGGCCTGGCTCAGCCTCGAGTTCTGCATGCTCTGGTTCGTGGCCAACTACTTCGCGTCAGCGTGCCTCGAGTACACGTCGGTGGGGAGCGTGACGATCCTGACGTCGACAAGCAGCGTCTGGACGCTCGTCTTCTGCTCGGTGATGCGGGTCGAGTCCTTCTCGGTGAGGAAGCTCGTCGGGGTGCTGGCCAGCCTGGCGGGCGTGGTGCTCATCTCGTCGGTCGACCTGAGCGGCAAGAGCGACGAGAACAGGGGCAACTTCCCACACAAGTCGACGGCTGAGATCGCCATCGGGGACTCGATGGCCTTCGTCAGCGCCATCATCTACGGGCTCTACGTCACGGTGATGAAGAGGCGGGTCGGGAACGAGGATCGGGTCGACATGCCGCTGTTCTTTGGGCTCGTGGGGCTGTTCAACGTCTTCCTGCTGTGGCCAGGGTTCTTTGTTTTGCACTTCACGGGTATCGAGACGGTAAGTTTTTTGCCGTTTGCCACGTCACTTTGGTCTCTTTGCTCCGAGGCAGATCAAAGCCACAGAAGGATGTTGGCTGGCAGATAACACCTACCTCTCTCTCACCCCGCTCTCAAATCCCCCTCAAAATCCCCCTCACGAACACGCCATACAGGTACATACCATACCTGATGTACTGGCCACCCCCAGCAGCTGTCAAGGTCCCCACCCGTCCCAGGCCTTATAGTTTGGGTCAGTTTTGTGTTCCTTCAACCGGTTGGGGCAGTAGCTTAGCTGGTTTAAGTGTGTACTCCCTTCAGAAACTGATCTCGAGTGCCCGGGAGCTCCCTGGTTCGATTCCCACTGGGAGTCGATTAGTGCACCGTGTTGAGGCAAAGTTTGAAATACCGTACCCATCCTTAATCGTTCCGTGGACGGGGCGCACAACATCATCTGGCTGGGCCTGTATGAAAGGAATTTCAAATCTTTTTTTCTTTTTGGCATTTTTACAT
>PYSP01000245.1:0-32957 GCA_003049395.1 Pseudohalonectria lignicola
CCTTGGGTGAAAGTCCTAGGTGCGTTGCATCGGAGGGATGGGCGAGCCATCAGAACCGCTTGTGGATGATGTGTGATGGGCTCCGAATGAGCGGTCAATATTCCCAGTGGTGTATAAAAAGTAGCAGCCCAATTCCTGTATGTACCGTACCGGCCTTACCCAGTTCGCTCGCGACCAACTCGGCCGCCAGTACAGTAAGTGCTAATGTAGGGGGGTAAAGCTTGCAGACGTGAATCTGCAAGAATCTGCAGGAGAGGGTGACTGGGATTTAGGAGAAAGGAAGGGGAGAAGAAACCATGGGAATTGATTATTTGGAACCGAGCTCGAGATAACCTCACATAGTTCAAGCGCACAGCTGGAAGTGGCCGCATGCCATACCTGCCTCCATTTGGTGATGTCCTCGATCGTCGCATCGTCGATGACACTCGTAATCAAAGCATCGGACCCGACTCGATGATGGGGGGAGGGAATCGAAACCAATTGCTCAGAGCGGCAATGGATGTCCAATCCGACTTGCCGCTAAACCCGCAATTGCTGATGGGCCTGCTGATGGGCCTTGCAGAATTGGTCGCAATCATGGATGCGGCAAAAGAGCGGCACATCACCAACAAACGGCGCAACGGCTGGGATAGGCAGGACAGTGTAAGACATCGCAGCGGCTACCTAGGTGTGCTCTGTGCTGTGTGTGCTGACAGTATGCATTCAGCTCTCACTGAATATGATGGTTTCAGCGCCCGGTCACAGTGCCTGCCAACAGCACGATACTGCACGTGCATTGCACGTCGTAGTTTCCTGGGTACATGTAAGTTGTGGGAAGGCGCTGATAGGCAGGAATGTGACACAGTAATAGACAGAGAGGCCATTCCGCTTCACGCCGGATATGATAATAGCTCGCTGCTCGCAAAGGCGCTCGTATTCGTGCTTTATTGGGCATCGGAAACCAGGCGGCGCATCTGATGGTACTCTGTCCATAGTCATCATCATATCATCATACTGCGTAATGGCTCACGCTGGGTCATGGGTCTCAGCTCTTGGACCATGGGCGGCCAGGAGCCATTGGGACATTGATTTTTTGAATTTTTTCCCCCGAGGGTTTTCTTCTTCGCTTGCCTGCTGTGCTCTGGTTGTTGGCCCACTCAGCGTGCTGTTGGCCGACGGCGAGGTCAAATAGGACACGGTCGGTCCGGTAATTGGGCTTCCTTGGGGCAGGTTGCTGTTAAAGGACCGCTGGAAATCCTCAGACCACAACGAACAGCAACCGGGCAAGCACGCCCATCCATCGAAGGATGCACGGACTTCCTTCCTTCCGCAACGCATCAAGGCGGCGTGATTTGTCTTGGTAGTTTCTCGTACGGCGGGTCTCCGTGTTGGTAAAAGTTCCTCCATGTTCTTTTCTCCTGTTCTTCTCGATCCTTATCGGAGCTTGGATGGGGGCTCGACGTTCGGATGGTCGCCGCGATTCTCCTTGTTAGAGCACCGGAAGTGGAGGCGCCGGCCTAGGGCTTGCTTCCTGTTTGTGGGGTTTGCCCCCATCCGTGCTCCTTGGAAAGAGGCCTAAAAGAGTGACGAGCTCTCCGGCGTCGTCGGGTCGAGTGATGTCTTTTTGCTCGGCTGCTCGGCGTCCTTAGCTGATAGGCAATACAGTGGAGGAGCACCAGGAAGCTACAGAACAGAGTAGGTAGGTTGGTACGCAGTACGTACTCTGTCCAGGGGATGCTCCCTTTTGGGTGAGCCCCACACCCCCCACGGGGTCAAAGGGCCACCTGGTGTGGTATCCTCCAGTCTGATGTTAGCGAGATAGATCCATCCGCGTGGGGGTTACCAAAAGACTCGCTCGTCTGCCTAGCGCGGACTTACGGTTGGCCATTCTCGGCATCTTGAACATGGACATGAATCTTCCAAGTCTTCTCCTGACTGAGCGGGATTGAGCTTTTTAGCGTGTTATTAATGGCAAAAGTGTTCAATGCGCATCCAGATCTCCAGGAACTTCACAGTGTGACTCCCTTCAAAGTTAGACCAATTTGTTGCTCTCTGAAGCTGATTGGGTGGGTGTGTAGGTAGTGATGGGGGCCAATATGCATACGTAAGTTCTTGGAGCAGCCACCGGAAGGAGGGCATTCGTAGATGACCAAGCAAAGCCACTCAGCGATTGCGGCATCGCGCACGTCATCACTGGGACTGACTACACCTTGGATACGTACGTACTCCGTAATGGTTATTGAACAATCCCCTTGAGGCATCGGAGCTAGCGCCACCAATAAATTGGATGGAAAGGATATGTACGGATAGTCAGCCATCTCATTTCGCGCCCGCCAGCGTGGGGAGCAGCCGCCCAGCGCCGCAAATGCTGACGAGCCCTTTGCAAGGAAAAGGGGGGTGGCACCTCCTCCTTGGTCTTCGTTTTGAAGCTGGAACTACACATGTAGCGCATTGCCATGGCGAAGCGACCCCTAGGTGCTAGGTGGGTGATCCCGTATCTTGGATATCTAGGCAAAGATACACGGAGATAGACGAGATATACAATGGGTGATCATCAGCGCGCCCTCCCCCACATAGTCGAGGGCAGTAGCTTGTACTAGTATGGTGGCATGCTCCAGGATCCAGTTCCCATTGGGTCTGCCTCGCGGTATTTTCGTCAAATCTTTCTCTCCACTCGGCCCCTTCCCCTTTACGCTTTTCGTGTCCCTTTTGAAACGCCGGGCTGGGCTTAGAAACGACCAACTATGGGAAGCGCGGGAAGCTAAGGGATTGCAAGCAAACTGGCAGTCTGGCATCTCCCTAAATCGCTCCTCACTACCGTAGTAGGTATCGTCGTATTCGTGGGGAACCTATGAGATACGGCCTTTTGGGGAAACTACGTTATATGACCTACTCAAGGCCCGAGGCCGCAGGGCGAGTTTCTGCCCCGCCAGAACGGGGCCCAAACCCGCTGCATACACATCCAGCTTCATCCACTGGGACTGAGGATCCCTAGAGTAGGTAGGGTGCGCGTCATTGAGGCAACCATGAGCGAATTTCACAATCACTCCTACCTACCTACCTAGCTAGGGAGTATCTGCCAGGGAGATTCGTGGGGCTGGTCTGACTAGGTAGCCGTACGTTCTAGTAAGCTCCTATCTCGGACTGCCGTGACTGAGGCATTCGAGACCACTTCCACCACCTTCCAAATGGCATAGCTGTCGCTATCTTGGGATTCGTGACCCAAGGCACATTGCACATGGGACTTATTGTTCTTTCGTGTTTTCCGACCTTCGGTATCATTCGCTCAGATTTATGCTCTTGATCACGTTGGGTAGGTGGGTAGGTAGGCTGCGAGTTGGGCCGACAGCCTAAAGAGCCTTAGCTGGTCGTTGGCACGATTGGGTCCCAGATGCCATGTGTGTCCCCAGCTAGGTGGCTTCGTACAGTTCTATAGTACGAAGTGGCTTTGCTGTGGCCCACGAGATGTTAATCAGCCCACAGCGCGCGGGTAGTTTTTCAGCATAGCGCGTCGGGGCGTCGGAGGTTGCATATTGCAGCCTTCTCCTCACCCTGCTCTTCCTTGACCGACGGAGGATTCCCCTATCTCTGGCTGAGCAGGTCCACCGGGGCAGCCGATGCCTGCCTGTCTTGTCCTGGCACGCTAGCGTGAGGTGGTCGTCTGCCTACGAGATTGGCACGCATGGCTGTATTCTTGGGTCCCATGTTTGATGGCCCATTCGCACGTTCGGCATGTAGAGGCAACTGAGCTGAGATAATGTGACAGATGTTCAAGACAGACGAGGCCTCTTTGGCCTCTTAGCGTTCTCCCAATGGGTTGCCTACCCCCACATCCCCCAGAAAAGCAATGAGTTCCACCAGACCCCAAAGGCGGAGGGAGGGACCGTGATGAAATCATGATTTGCAGCGAAGGGGAAAGCAACACAGAGCGCCTACATCGCCAACTCCAGTCTGTGATTTGACGGCCGCCTGAGCGGTATGATCTATCCTGTGTCTCGTCCCGGCCTCTGAGAGCCTATCCTAGGGTGTTTACCCCGGGCAAAGTTGCGGTGAGCGGCGGCAGCGAGAAAAATAGGCAGACAGACTTTAGAGGGCGGCATGCCCTCACACCCTCACACCCTCGTCGCTTCTTGGCTGTTTCCTCGAGAGTGTGGATCATTATCGTCGGCCTGTCATATCATCAGGACGCGGGTTGATCTTTGAAGAGGCATCCCCAACCACCATTATCTGCTCCTTCAGTTATTCTGTGTTTTAGCATACTTCAATCTGGACAAGTCCGCGCGGTTCCCGTGCAGGCCTGAGCAGGGATGGGGGCCTGCCTGACTGCGGGATTCACCAATCCTACACTCGTCAACACACAACACACGGCTGGCTCCCCTGTCAGATAATGGCCGTCACCGCTAATTTCTCTTCGTGGCTTCATCGACGCACCTCAGTGGCTATGGGCAAGTCCGTACGCAGGCGCCAAGGTTTGGGGGGAGGGAATGGGATTCAAGGGAGAGTATCAAATGAGATTGTGTAGCGCCAACAGCCCGCCATCTCTTTCAACCCGGGCGATGCGGCGTCTGATAATGGTCCGGGAAGCCGGGAAAAGAAAAGAGGGAGAACACCAAGGCAACCAGAACACAACTCATTATTAAAATAAGATAAAAATCCCAATGAAAAACCGTGAGAGTGCATCATGGCTTGCATGGTCAGCATTGGCGCTTTGATCTGGGAACATTCATTCCCCTTTGGCCCAACACTCGTCCGTAGTATGTTTTGTTGGTACGAACCGAATGCGCCTCGAACGGGCAATTTTCACATTTCCTAATGCAGACTGCTTCAAAGTTCCGAAGATGTACCTCTGTACTTCCCCGCCAAACCTTTTTTCTTGCAGCCTTTTTTCCCGCCCCGCAAACTTTCAGACTCAATTCCTGGGGCACTGCGAAAAAGTGGCAAGGGGGGACGCAAAATAGGGGCTAGGTCGGTTGATGGATGTTGGGGGTAGAGGCTGACGTGATACCTGCCTGACCTGACCGACAATTCCTGCAAGTGGTAAATGTACGATATTCCTTCCTCCTGCGGGCACGCTGTGGCTGCATAGACCCTTGCTTCTTCCTTTTTCCTCTCCCTTTTCTTTTTCTTTTTCTTTTTCTTGTTCCTCCTTCAGGTAGCCCGTTTGTTGGGGCCCAAGGCACCAAAGGGTTGCGTTGTAATTACAAACTGCCTCCCGCGCCTCTTCCTCCCATCCCATCTTACTTCTTGCTTTTCCATCTTCTTACATCACAGAAGGCGGGCGAGAGGCTGAGTACCCACCATGCCCGTCCAGGCGAGGGGGGCGGGAGAGGCGATAGGCGGACACACATTCTTTCATACCCCTGGTTGGTCCTATTACGAAATCTTGTGTTGTTTATGAGTATTGCCTGCCCATAAGACATATCCCGGACTTCCGGTGATGTGTGGGCGTCCATTGTTGGTGGTGAGTGGACCAAACAGTTAAGTCGGTTGTCTGTATGATTCAACATCATCTGGGATTAGAATCCCCTAATCCCCCCATAGCGACTCTCAACCCATGTTTAGGAGTGTGTAGAATGATACCTTCCGAAATAAAGTGAAAACAAATAGCACTCTGTTTCCCCCGAAAGATAATCGTGACGGGCACGAGCCTGTCTCTTCCTGGTGTCGTGGGGGTACGGTTCTCTGGGCTTTGAGGGGCATGATCAGAATAGTTGGGCGAGGAGGTCATGAGGAAAACCTACGTGTAAGGCTAGTACCTAGATAAGTGGTTGCTGAGGCGGTCGCAATTACCAGTAGTGGTAAGCCTGGTTCCCTAAAGGATATAATTGTTTGGGCAATATATTAAATCTCTCCCTACATGATATGATAGTTGACAGAAGAGGACCTGTACGGCTGCGAGGAGAGAATACTTGATGAAATTAGAGAGGAATGAATCCCTGGTATAAAACTTATATAGTTTGAAAGTAGGCTAGGTGAAGAAAAGGGAAATATGAAAACCTGAATGGAAGAGTCAAGAAGCAACAAGAAACCTGAGAGAGCCTTGGTCAGTTCCTTTCAACCGTGTGTTGGGTGGTGTGTATTCCTCCTCTGTAGGAGCCCTTCCAGCCGTCTATTTAGCAATGTTCCGAGAAAAGCACCAGTTAACGCTCCACAGAAACAAGTCAACCCGAGTCGCATAGCCAGGCGACCACATCCGCCAACAATTTTGGTTGGGCAAAAGAGAAAAGAGGGAAGTGTCGAGGCAAGGCAGAGGAAGATTGTGGTGGAGGGAATAACCCATGACTGCGTGTCGAGTGCAACCACGACAATAAAAGTTTCCGTTAGCTCTAGACCAAGTCGGCGGGAAGAATCTCTTGTGAAATCCGTCTGTCCACCGCTGGTTCCCGATATGCGATGCAGCAACATCGCTAGAAATTAGGGGAAATCTCAGGGGTGGGAGTCGAACCGGCCCAGGTGGAGGATAAGATATCCATGAGACGACAAAAGAAAAAGAAAGATATAGAAATCCTCCGAGGAAGATAAATAGAGAAAGAAACGCCATATCCAGTCTATCATTCTAACCATAGCCCAAGCCGTCATCAGTCATCTTGAGGCGTTAACAACGTCAAATGTTTTTCGAATTGCGTGTCTTCCTCGTGTTGTTCCTCTACATGCGGTCCATGAGATCGCCGCCGGACACGCTGTTGGACGATGAGCTCCTGCCGCTGAGGTGGTAGCCGTCGCTGGGGGCGAGAAGGTCGTGGACGGCCACCTTGGGCACCTGCGGCACGGGGAGCTTCCTCTGCGACTCGGGGCGGCTCATGATGTCCGCGAGCGAGATGCCACCGCTCCTGGGGGGAGGGGGGAGTCCGCCCTTGGGCGGATATTGAGAGACATCGGCTTGCGGCTCCAGCGGGGCCAGTGCCGGGGTTGTGTGCTGCAAACTCAGGGTCCGGAACGGAGGCAGCTCGTAGGTGCCGGTGTACGAGGGGCGGAGGCGAGGCGAGTGCGCTGGGGTGGCCAGCGGGGTATGATCCGGGGTTGGGGACAGCGAGTCGTGTGAGAAGGTGGGGGACGATGGCGCTGTCGAGTTGGGTGAGTTCGGACGCGACCTCTTGGGCTGCCTGTACGAGTTGGAATAGTGGTCGTCATGGTCCTCGTGGGAGTGCGACCGGGACATGTGGTAAGCCGAAAGAGACGGCAGGTGTCCACGGGGCGCATGGGGAGAGTGAGACAAGTGTGGAGAGGAATGGGAGGAGTGCGAGGAGTGTGAAGAGTGCGAAGAGTGGATCCCGTGGTACGAGTATGGGTGATGCCTCGACGGATGGGGAGGGGGATGGTGCGGAGGTCCCATCCCCTCGCGCTCGACCTGGTGAGCAGCGGTGGCCAGCATGTTCATGTTTTGAGGTCCCGGGGCCGGGGATCGGCTGTAAGAGTACGCGCCCGCCTGCTGGTGATGGTGATAGGAGTGCGAGTGCGAGTGCGAGTGCGGGTTCGGGTTCGGGTGCGGGTGCGGGTGCGGATGCGGATGCTGGTGCTGGTGCTGGTGCTGGTGCTGGTGATGGTGCGGATGCGAGCCTAAGCCGGAGGCGGGCACAGCGTACGAAGCGTATGAGTGAGGGGGCGAGACGTTTGGCGAACCTAGGGCAGACGGAGGCGCGGACCGGATGGCTTTAGGCCCAGGGGGCGGCGGCATCATGCCAGACTCGCCCATCATACCGTGGTGGTGATGCTGCGACTGGCCCTTGGCGCCCCTCCTTGAGTTCGGGTTGTTGTGTATCCTCGAGTGGCGCGTCAACTCGTCGGACCGGGAAAATTTCTTGGTACATCCGGGGAACTGGCATGCGTGAGGCTTCTCCCCGGTGTGCGTCCGGATGTGCCTGGTCTGATGCTCCAGCCGGTGGAAGGCCTTGTCGCACAGGGGGCACTTGTACGGGCGCGGCATCTCCATGTTTGCAGTCTCAGCAGACTGGCCGTTGGGAAGAGGGCCGTTAGGTCGTATCACAGTCACGGCCGCCATGTCTGCGTCGTCTGCTGGTGTCGGCGGACTCTGACTCGAGCTCAGGGTCGGGCTCTGGTTCTGCGAGTGAGACTGGGCCGGCGCCGGTGAGGTATCGGGGTTCAGTAGATTGGAAAAATCTACTGCTGACTGTGCTCGTTGCATGTGATCCGCCGTTTCCCCGAGTCTAAAACTCGACGGCCTATGATCGGGGTTTTTTCGTTTGTTCTTGTTTTTTTATTAAAAAATTGGAGAAAGCGACCCAATGCTTCTGCAACCGTGGCAGAAGCTGTGGCGAAAAAGATGATATCAAGTCGAAACAAAATTGACTTCAGTTTGCTATGGTGGAAATTGCTGCCTGCGTTTCGGTTGAGGTTGGTACGGCAGGTCAAGAATTATCAAGGGTTGCAAAGGTCGTGTGTCAAGCGCTTGTCCTGTTGTGCCTAACTTTGTTCCTAGGGTGCTGGTTGCTTGTTGTGGTATAACAAATGTGTAGCGGTGCAATAATTGTTAACGAGCGGATTCACTGCTGTTGTTGTTATTGCTGTTGTTGTTACTGTTGTTGTTGTGCTGCGGGTTGGGCCGAGTCTTTGGGGTAGTTGATGGAACTGCTGGAAGTGACTGCACATGAACCGAAAGGTTGGGAGTTGTTGTGGGTATGGCTGGCGGGTTGGCGGGCTGGCAGATATATACCTCTCCGTGGCTCATAGCGGTTCTGGAGCCAGGCGTGGGGGAAGGTTGTTCGGTCCAAAATTTCAGGAGAGAACCCGCTGGAGGCAGGACAGGGAGGGACCAGCATCCCTTTTAAACGGGGTGGTAGTCGCGGGTTGGCGCAGCGGTTGGTGTGTTGGGGTGTGTGTTGGGGTGCTGGTGCGGGCTGGACTCTCTGGCTCAAGCTGGAGTCGGGCGGGTCGGCAGGTAGGGTGGGTAAGCGTGTGGAGAAGGGGATAGACTACACTAGGATCTCAGAGGCGCGGGCGCTGGGCGTGGAGAGTCGGTCGACCATTCAGACGAGGAAGGAGTACCTGAACAATGTTGAGACGCCCTCACCATAGGACTTATCACCACACTCGGCACACAGGATAACTCCTCGAAAGTCGAAGGTCGAAACGAATCGGACGGGGGAAAAAGCACCAGCGCGAGCTATTCGTAGGTAGAGAAACAAGCGACGGGGGGCAGGCTGCCATAGTGCAGGGAATGCACCACCGCGCAGGCACATTTCTTCACTTCCCTAGAAACTTGTACAAAGCACGCTCCTGTGATGAAAAAAGATAAAACCTGACAGGAAAAATCCCCCAACACCTGGGATCTCCTGTTCCTCCTCCTTGCATGCTTGTTGTATCCTGCCCCCAGATTTATCCATGTCTGAGGTTACTTCTGTGTATCTGTTGGTCAGTTGGTGGCGCTGTGAGTCTGACTCTCAAGGAGTTGAGTCCATGGAAGGCAGAGCCACTGTGCTTTTTCTTGGGGACACTGGGCGGGCTGGGCATTTGGTTACAGGGGTAAGCAGGGATGGACCACTGATGGGCGAGATTCGTGAGGTGTGGAAGTGTGGGTGTGAGCTTCGGCTTGGGAGTGGGGGTGAGAGTAGGAAACCATGGGGTGTGTGGGTGTTGTGTACTTGTACTAGCTACGGTACGATACGTAAGGCCTCGAATTCCTCATTCTGTCATTTCTTTGATTTCTTTTCCCATCTTTATTAACCCTTTCGGGTAGACGTCCTTCTCTGCGTGCTTCCCCAGGTTAGGCCTTCCCCCTTGAGCTAGACCCCTCGGATTGTGGCCCTCAGCTTCTTCCGCCCTTTTTGTCCTCGCCGCCCGTCAACTTTCGTAGGTACCTCTGGGAAGGGAAACCAAAGCCAGATTCCGCCATTACCGCCGGCCTCATCCTCACACCTTAACACCTTCTGGATCCAACATACGGAAATATCAAGAGAGAGAAATATACTGATGAGCCCACGATGGGGGAAACAGCCTACATCCTCTTTAAGTCCGCCTCTGCGCTGCCTCTGAGGGTGTTATTTGTTGTGACGAAGAAAGTGCACGTGGGTGGGTTTGTCGGTATATTTTGTCCAAACTCCAAAGTTGGTAGTTCTCTGTTCTCTTTGAGTTTCGGTTCCCAACTCTTTTGTCTGGGCAATGTGGTTATTGCGTTGGTCAGGGCTGAGGCAATGCGGTGAGGAAAACGGGACGATCTATGTGTGTATCTGTACTCCGAGGATGATTGGCTCGCACATTATCTTCATGTCTGCCCACCGATGAGCTGATCCGGATGTTTTCATGAGGGAGGGATGGACAACGGACTGTTGAATGGCGGTGGGAGCGAGGAAGGGTGGATGAAATAATCGATGGGTCGTAGTCTTTTCTTCTTCTACTCCGTAGGTAGGTGTTACCTCAGCACACCAGCCCCGGATTCTACTAAGGCAAGTAAGGGGAAGTTCTTTGCGGAGGTTCGCAGAGGCCTGTGGAGGCTTTGTAACTCCGTACAGAGAGCAGATTCATGATATGATGCCACCATTCCCTTTTCAGTTTTCGATTATTATTAGCCACGCTTACCCAGGCAAGTCCTCCCTTTGCTGTCAAGGTTGTAGCCTGCCCGTATGATTTGATCGATCAAACAGTTCTGGTTCAAATGGGTTGCGAAGAGTGGGGGGTACCTTGTCAGAAGATCCGAGGCGGGCACTTCCTTCCTCACTCATCAGCGACAGAGAAAGGGACTAAATGGATGCTCACGAGTTCTTGTTTCATGCTTGAAATTCTCATGAACTGTCAGTCTGATTGTTGACAGCCTCCCTGTCTCTTACCGTCAGCACTTTAGGCCCATTCACAGGCGGTTTCCTGCGTCTCTCTGCTCCTCTGTCCTTAACGCAGTACTCGAAGGGGCAGTCGTTTCCCTTCCCTCCACGGTGTGAGCCTAAAGAGATAAGGAGTCAGATCTTCAGATAGTGGGGACATAACACGGCTTCAGAACGCTCATCCTTATCCAGCCGGTGGTGCCAATCGTTTCCGTCAATAGGTATCGACCGTCAGCTAGCACGTTGCCCACCGTTTCCCTTACGTTGTCTTTACCTCGCACGATTGACCTTTCACTGCAAAAGTCCAGATCACATCCGGCACACGCAGGATATAGTAAATTTATGAAAACTCACTATTACACTGTATAATATCGAATGCAATTCAAACGACGCAGTGCTGAATGATCCTTCTTCTACCTGGTTAGCTTACAAGCTGTTAGTTCCCGACGGACGGGTACTCGCAGCAGATCTTCGCAAATGTCATAAATCGATGGGTCCCTTGGGCTGAAAGGTGATCTCACCTGGTACCTAGCCTGCCCGGGTACGTACGGAGTGCGGGCGTATGAGATATGGTACGCAAACATCTCCCCTGCCTAGGCATGGCGAAGCAAATTCTCCAGTTAGTTGGACGCGACTCGGGGCTGGCTGGATTATTGTGGGTAAGAAAGAAGTAAAGCAAAAAGAAGTAATCAAAATGAAATCAATATGTCTGATCGCTTTGGCTTTATTGCCTCTAGATCTGCGGTGATAAAGTTTACTATGATGAGTGAGCTAAGATTCCCTCAGGTCAATCTTCCCCTCAGCTGGAATGGGAATTGTATGTCCAGCGCAAACGCCGCCGCTGCCCTGACGATCCCCCTCACCGGAACGGCGGACTGAGCGGCGAGGCTCGCTTATCTCGCGCTCGAGTCCTCCTTGTTCCAAATCCGGGTGGTTGTGTGGGGGACTTTCATCACTGTTTTACACTTGATTGCTTTTGGATCTAGGTAGGAGGCTACCTAGGGAGGCTATTAGCAACAGCATTTTTGTCATTTCGATTTTCACGGGAATTCTTTTGTCGCGCTAAAAAGCAAAAAGCAAGGCAGCCTAGTAGTAGGTTACTGATTTGAGTCACCCTTTCATAGCGGAAAAGCGCACGCTATTTTCCTGGAAGAGAAGGGTGCATCGATCAAAGTATGTTCGACGGAACCCCAATGATATCTGAGGTACCCCCTTACCTAGGTCGTCGCGTGCCAAGGGGCTACCTAGGTAGGGAGGTACCCAGGGATTTTCTCTCAGGTCGTTGGAGCCTTCAGTGGGCTGGCGGCCACGCTCTCGTCAATAAGCTGAATCTTGGGCACGCAGAGATCTCACACGCCCTGACTGTTTGCCATTGTGGCAGCCCCGATAATTGTTGAAGAGTCGGCGAATGCCACGCTGCTGGGGCAAACCTACCTCCCTGTTTCTGTTTCATACTGCGTAAGGCATCCACAGAAACGTTGCGGCATGATGGCATATTTTCTCGACCCAGGCTTTGCCTTCTCGACCAGGACAAGTCCTGCCAGTCCCGCCGGGCGGTTCAATGGAACATCCCCACACTTTATCAGGACCGACAAGCAGAAGGAAGCGCTAGAATGGGAATACAGGCGGAGAAACGGACGCTCAAGGGGTCCTTAGAACATCCGTTTCTACCATGGTACTTTGTCCACACCGTGCGCATTGTAACATTGTCAAAGGACACGAAGGATGGAAGGGCGATGAAGCCGAGTACGTATACTATTTCCCGACTCCGCCCTCTCCATCTAGTAGTAGCTTGTGCTCAAGGGAGAATGCAGAGGGCAACGGTTTCCGAGAAACCAGAGGTATTCGCTAGTTGAAGCTAAAGAAGAAGGAGTAATAAAACCAAAAGAATACGGGCCGTCATCACTCCAGGATCCGCGCTTACCCTTCTGAGGACTCCGCCCACGTGTTCGAGTCCTCCCTTGATGTAAAATGTCTACACGCACACCTTGGGCCGGAGATGAGCGTGGCACCGGAGGACCCGGCGATTCCAACTCGTTGCAAAAGAGGCTCTACTACCGGTATGTAGGTACCTACTAGGAAGCTGCCAGTGACGCATGAGACCGCCCCATGTGTCTTCCCAAGAGTTCGATGATATCCTGGCAACTATCTCATAATGAATATAACCTACATACTACGTAGCGTAGGACTGGGCAATGGAGGAGTTACTCGTCCGTTGTGACTTGATGGTCTCTGTTGCCGAGTCAGTCCGCTCCATGTGGATAATCTGGCTCGCTGGCAAAGATGATGATGAATTGTGGAGGATCCGCTCAGGCTGACTTCGACTACGGACCACAAGTAGACTCGGGTGAGAGGAGCTTCGCCGTTGAATCCTCCCCCATCGAGCTTTGCCGGAGGAGCTTGGAAGGGCCTTGATGGAAGGAGACGGGGGCGATGGCCTCATTCTTTGTTTGAATTTCCTATCTTTAGTGTATCCGTAAACAGGCATAACTGGCCCACAATCTGTGACAGAAAGCTAAGCAAAATGGCCCATTCGGGTGTGTAATGGCTGATAGGGCGCTAACAACAGAAGTCGCGATCCCCCTTGCAGTTCCATGATCTTCAAAATCCCTGTGGCCGTCATCGGCATATCTCTTTCGTTTGCTGCGGGCATGTGCTACATAGGTATGTTAGGTCGTGTAGTCGTTATGGGCGGGTAACGTAAAGTAGGTGAAGAAAGCATGTCGGCCCAGCAAACTCGGATTTTTCTAGGGCAGCCGAATTCCATGGCATGACACATGTCCCTCTCGCCGAGATCCACTGTTCGAGGTAGAGTCCTGGACGGGCAGCACTGTGGGGTCCCAAATGGGTGCAATTGGGGATTCAGTGGCAGCCCCATTTTTTATCATACTGTTTTTTCTCAACGCCCCTCGATGCCGACTTTCCCCGAGGCTCTCTCGGTCTCCTGGCGGCCGAGGATTGTGGTCGGCTATAGCAATCAGTGGTCTGTCTTAGTAGTTGTCCGTACAGCTGCACCATGGGCGGATTAGGTAGGCAGGGATAGAAGAGTGACACAAATGGCCCTTGATTTCTCGCCCGCCGTCGCTGAGCAAGTCTTGTATACTGTGTGTTGCCTTGCGATGCAATCTCGACGTGAAAACCACGGAAAGTCAGGGAATGTCGGGTTCGCCTGAATATCGCATTCGTGGATAATCAACGTGTCCTTCAAACTGTCCATCGGCGGTACGCGCGAATCGATCATAGCTGTCCACCGAGGTCACCGAACCACAGAGATAAGAGAGCGGGACTAAAATTGGACCGTTGGCCTTTTTGCCGAGCGTTTACATGGAAAGAATACACTACCTATAGTAGGTACCACCTGGGGCATCCATCCCTTCTCCCCAGAAAAAATAAATCTTAACTTCCACTAGGTATTAGGTCGCCTCGAATTTCTGCCCGAATCAGGGTTGAAACGTACAGGGCGAAACCTAACATATGCCTTGCACTTGTGTTGTTGTTGCTCCCTATAATCGGAAGGAGGATGAACAGGGTTAAAGCAGTGAAGCTTCCCCTTTACGAATCTCGGCAGGGTGAGCCTAACCATTGATTGCCCTTGTCGCCTTGAAAACCCGAATGTCCCCGGTCTAGACTTCCTACTGCTAATATTTTCATAATCGAATAACTTTAATGGGTTTTTATTCTTTTTCTTTCGTCTCCTTTCTCTCCCCTTCCCCACCCCTCTTTCCTCTTCTTCCTCTCCTCTTTTTTTTTGTAACAGACATAATCTCAAGGAATGGTCTGGACGTCCAGAGCTGGAACTTCCCAGTTGGGCTGGAGCTTGGTGCTTGGATGGGCGGTTTAAACCCCTAGAAGTGGAGACGATGGGGGAAAGCTGGGGGCCCTGGGGGACGGGAAACCAGGGTTCTAGTCAGCGGGGTCGGGTTTCGGCTGGCTCTCCCGGTACGTCTCCCTTCGACCACGGGCACAGCTGGCCGTATCACTTCTGGCATGCGTGGCACGGAGGTCTACAAAAACTGATCACAGTGATAGGGGAGTCTTAGGAGTGATCAGTCACACGCAAAACCGTAAATCATGCGAACCGTTCCCCTCAAGCGAATCGTTTCGCCCAGGTGTAACAATCTTTGACCATGACTGGTTCTAGATTCTTGGTCCAGGATCCTCTTTATATCCAAGGGGAAATAAACGTGAACCTACCAAAGTGAAAAGACTGGGGTCGGGCTTTTGAGCGCGCTGCACCGCTGAAGGCTGACAGGTTGACAACGATTACCTCCTCGCAAGACGCGATGGTGCGTACGGATGGTACGTACAGAGCAAAAGGAGAGGAGGCACACATGGATAAATTTGATGGCCCACCGTGACGACGAACCGACGGTCGGCCCCTTCCCACGCTGTGACCATGGCCAGTGCATACGACCATGCCGTAAGGGGGCTTCTCTACAGTTAGGATCGCCGGACACTCCTCCTGGCCTGGTGAATCGTCGCGCTCCTGTGGGAGATTGGGGGCGATTGATGCTCACAGAATCAATCACAAAGACGGCCAAGGCCGACGCTGGTGGCACAATACTCGGTTCAGATGTGATTGGCCGCAGATTCAGCTCTAGGCAGCTCGTGATTGTGCTTACCATACACAGTCCTACTATGTAACTGCCTGGACAGTGCCAACTCCACAACTCTCCCTCCCTCTCCTCCCTCCGATGGCAAGCATACACGTGCAGATGCCCTTCCATCGAGTCGCCTCGGTCTCCTTATCTTATCCCACCTCCCATCATGCCCCTTCATCCGCCTCATTCTCTTCACCGCCATTAAAGACCCCGCCCTCCACGGGAAATTACATGAGTGGTGAAATTTGATTTCAGGTACATGTACATGCGAAGGGGTATTGGATGTCATGTTGGCTGTTCCGACTCCAATATTGCGCCAGCCGCGTGTTGGGCTGTATTGGAGTTGTTGTTTCTTTATTCCATCTGCCACTTCAGCTATTACGTACAACTTTTGAGCGTATCAACAGGGCATTAGCAATCACCGGGCAGAGCGTGATGGCGCCCTCGCCCTTCCACCAGGCCTGTGATAAAACCCCCACATGCGCGGCTGTGCTGCCAAGTATTTGGAGCTAGCGAATCCATTTCGATGGTGCCGGGGAAGCAGGGAAGGAAGTTATGCTAATACGTACTTGTGCGGGGTGGGATGGGAAAGATAGGCAGAGAGTGTGAAACCCATGATGGCGGCGCCCGGGGAGCAGAACCCGGTTGACATGCGGGGATCACTAACCTTTTTTCCCCTTATTCCTACTTTGACGGAACCAACAGTCCTGGCAGTTTGGAGAAGAGGAGACGATGGAAGGCCAAGGATCCAGAGAATACGGAGTACCCAGTTCGTTCATCCAATAATAATAGTAGTGAGACTTGAGCAGGTTTTAGAAGCGGCACAATTCTGCACTGACCCGAGCCTCAAGTGATCTTTTATTAGGCCCAAGATTTGCAACGAAGGGATAACAGCGATACCAGGCCTTACCTGGTGCCGATTGATCTTGAGACGTCAACGAAGATCCCCCTCAGCCGGACCTGAGTCTTTGAAACATAACATAGTACGTACTGGCAATAATCCACGCAGTATCGTATGCGATACGTCCTGTTAAATCCTAGCCGGGGCAGTCGCAAAAACAACTGCAGAGTAGAGAGTACTTCCAGGCATGAATAGTTATCTTAGCGGAATCCTACAATGATGCCTAGAGTTCAGTTTTCGAACCGTCACCATCGGAGGCTCACCAGCACCGAGTACTCACGTGACATCGTGTTCTAATTCGCATCGCCTCTCCACCCCAAAGAAACACCCACCTTTGGGAAGCCTTGCGCGTTTTCAATGAAACCAGTTGGTGACCAGCAATACTCACCGTGACGAGATGGACTATCACTCGATACATGGACACGATGTGTCGAGCTTCGATCTTCCCTCAATACGTGCGTTCTTCCCCGATTGTATCATCTATATGGGTCTCTAGTTTTCTTCTGAGGCATTTTAATTGACGCAGTGCCTTCAGACCGACTGCCCGCAATTTCTGTCGCACAGGCTTCTAAGAACTTGGCTGATCCAGCACGATATTTGTCAACGGGGCTAGAGGGCCTAGATGCTCTGCTCGCCGAGCCTCCCACCGAGGTCTTCGGCCATCGTCCCGGCCGTGCCCATCCACCCGGGGGTATACAACGAGGACTGGTGACCGAAGTATGGGGGCCGCCTGGAGTTGGAAAGACCACGCTGGGGTGAGTAAGTACCTAGGTCTCCTTCTCTCTGGCGTCCTGCTTCCTGACGACTAATATGTGGTGACTGGTGTCAGGCTGCATCTGGCCTCGAGTTCACTCTGTGCGAGTCGGGGCGTGGTCTGGGTAGGTCAGTTTTGATCCTCAATATGCCAACTGCCCTACCATATCATTTTTACCCTCTCTGATTGAGATGTCTGTGTGACACCCTGCAGACGCGATCCATAGCCTTTGCCCTGGAAGGCTAGTGGGCATCATGGATATCAATGGCTGTGACAACATGAAGACCACCGGCAACGGCCCCGGCAATTCAGGTTCCACCGAGGACAGCAAGGCCTTGGACAAATTCTTGCATTTCACATGCCCCAGCCTCCCGCATCTCATCGCCCTGCTGTGCAGACCGAACCTAGCCTGTGTGCCTCCGGGCACGTCTCTGATAGTAGTCGACTCTCTGTCTGCGCTGATCAGTCATGCATTCCCACGGACCGTAGATCCAAAAGCGGGCATCAAGAGAGGCAACAAAGGTAAGGCATACGGCATACAAGCATCCTTCGGCACTTTCGTTCTCGTCATGTCATATCATTTCAATTCTTTCCATTGTCTTATCGGTCTTTCGCCTCGCCTCCAGAAGCAGGCTCCCGCGGACATTGTCGGAGCTGACTCCTCGTATTCAGTCCCGTCGCTATCGGCAAGGCGCCAGCAGACACTCCAGTACATCATCGGCGCCCTGCAGAAGCTGGCGGCAGCCCGCGACTTGGCCGTGGTCATCCTCACCCAGTGCGCCACGAAGATGCATGTCGAGCGAGGAGCCGCTCTGGTCCCCGCTATGAATGCAGCGGCTTGGGAGGAAGGCATCTCCACTCGGATAGTTCTGTTCAGAGATTGGTCGATGCAGCATGGCAGCGTAACGGCCGCCCGTTTCGCTGCCGTCCTGAAGCTGAACGACACAAGAACAAGCGAGAGATATCCGCGGCTGACCGCCTTCAAAATTGGCCCCGTATGCTCACTCCCTCTGTCACAGTCTCACCAAGGGAGGGGGGAAATAGGCTACTCTACCGTCTCATATACTGACGGAGATTTGTCACAGACTGGGTTAATTGCCGTTAGCCCTGAAAGCGCCCAGCCACCCGTCACAGTGTCTTCCACCCCTCGCCCGAAACGGAAGCGTGGAGACACAGACTTCGAGATACCTGACAGCGACGAGGACGATGACGAAGACGAAGACTACGGATGGCAGGACGAGGACGCCGAGGCGATGCCAAGCATGCCACCTCAGTGGCAGGGCAGTGAGGATATCCTCCTGGGCCAGCCAAATGACAGCGATGGCCATGAGGACGACGACTACAGCGTTGACGACGAGCGCAGAGACGATGACACCGGCTCGGCCTCCCCTGAGAAGGCTGTCACTCCGGGGGATGGCAAGCTACCAACGCACGATGGAAGAGGTCTGCAATTAGTGCAAGACGAAGATGAAAAGTAATGAAACCCAGAAAACAGGCTCATGCGGCCTTCGCAAGGGACAGGTCTGATCTACGGTGGTGTCACTCTCTATCTGCCTAGGTCAGTATAATCCCAGTCGAGAGAAGATGACAGGTGCTGGTCTAGATAGTATTATACACAGTACAGCCAAGACGTATTCCGGGGATTGATTTTATTCCTTGGCCTCTTCCTGATGGCCCACTTGAATTGATGATGATTTTTTTTATGTACATTTTTTTCTCTTGCTTTCTCCCGCCCCCCTTCTCCCCTTTCGTCGCCACTGTTTATCGGTGGGATGTCGGGCTGACTGTGGAGGACTAGCGATCCACATCTCTCGGACAATACCAGTGTCATCATCGGCTTCACAGATGGGGATGACATGAAAATCTATCGAATGCCGATGCTCCTGCGAGACTGGCTCTAAGTCTTCTTCCCCTCGCTCAGTGTCTCCCCCAGGACGAGTGAGGACTGTCCCACACCGAACATTCGGTGAGATTGCCATCTGGCGGGGTTCTGGCGGGCCAACTTGTTAGCTTGACTCGTCTGTCTGCATCATAGCGGATAAAGCATTCATTTTCAATCAATATTCTCACCCCCTTCCCCTCCAAGGTAAGTTAGGGATATCATCTCTCCTACCTAGACCAGTACGTACTAGATGCCTATAGGCAGGTACGGTATTCCGTTCCCCAGAAGAAAAACATGGCCTTCATCAAGGAAAGAAGCGCCGTTGGAGTGCGGCTGCATTCAGCCCCGCAAGGCTTGCTTCCTCCCCTCAAGACACGGCAGCGATTAAATCGACGCTCGTTCTCCTCCCCGTGTTGCATCGCAGCTTGACATTGCACATCTGGTACACAGTCCACCAGTGAAATTGCGCAAGACCGGGGTAAATTGAAGAAGGATCTATCAAGGCTGTAGCAGCATGCAATGTATGCAATGACAATCAATCAAATTACGGCTCCGAGGCCTGCATGTTCTAAACCACTCTAGGTCCTCTTCCGCCCTTCGACATAGCCTCGCTCCCGAGATGAGACTCACTTCTGTACTAGTCTACGCCTCTCCTTGTCCTCTGTAGGGGGCAAAGGCCGCAGATGAAAAATATATATATATATATATATATATATAAATAATAATAAATAAAATATCCTGACGCTCTGTTTTGGACCTGTTGGAGGCTGCATACCTAGTAGAGCTGTCTAGACAGTACGTAGGATCGACGCTCAGCGGGTGTTCGATACAACACTAATTCACGGCAATCTAGTGTGAGGATCTGGAGAGCGAAGCGGACAGAGGGCGGCAAGCACTCCGTCTAGTCAGCGGTGACAGGCTAGAGAACAAGCGGTTGGGCGGGTAGATGACCTGGCGACGAGGGTCGAACGGAGGGTCGTGGAATACCGGATACGTACACACGTCTGAACAGCTTCAGGGCGCCAGGAAGATCCCAGCCCGTGCTATTTGGGCTCGGGACAATCATCCGACAGGCGGGCGAAGGGGCTGGAATAGCTGCATCACGAATGGGCCCCCTCACGGGGTCCAAGCTGTATCCCCTTCTGTAAGCGACCAACAAGGGTCTCGTCTCCTTCTCCAACGGTTCGATTCATCGGTCGGATAGATCGACGAGATCAGTCCTTGAGCGGAGATCAGATTCAAAGCGGTTGTTCAATGCGACCTCAACAGGAGTGGCCTCAAGTTTCAAAGTCGCAGTTGGATCAAACTGGTGACATTTTCAATGAATCGAAGAGGGGCCGCTCCAGGTTGGCAAGTCTATTATGCAGTAGTACGTACTAACCAGTACGCCTTGGCTGTCACAATTCTTAAACGGCCATAGAGGACGACCTGCAGGCGGAAGTGCAAATAGCATCTTCCGAATAGGCGAGGCATAGCGTTGTGCTGCGTTGCGTTGAATAGAAGGACAACTGGAGTCTGGCTGGAACAGGGTGGCTCGGCCGGCAGATGGCGTCGCAGAGAATCCACTGCGACAATCCAACAATAACCGCCATGAACCAAGATACAGATTCTAGATTACATGATGACAACAACGAACCAAGGAAAACACTTGTCTATACGGAGTACGTACTCTACAATCCCCAATATTGCAGGCCCGCCGTAGAGAAGCGTCTTTGGATCTCCGATCTCTGTCCAGAGTTCAAGCAAGAGACGCAAAGACCCTCCCGCTCGGGAATGGGCCGATGCTGGCCTATTTCCGTCCCCGGCGCGGGCCACATTGCTTGTTTCCGGGCATTCAACCTCCTGTGCCGCCCGCTCTCGAACGAGGGCGCTCCGGAAGGCCCCGTCCCCATCGAACGATGCGTTGGGGTCGCGCCCCTTCTATTACCTATTATTATGTTTTCTTTTTCTTTTTTTCTTTTCTTCTCCCCCTCTTTCCCTTCTTCCGCGGCTGCAGCGGCTGCAGCTGCTTCAAATATTTTTATCAGGTTTCTTCCTCATACCAAAAATGACGCCTAGTCCCGTGAGTACCTACCTAGGTACCTTGGTATACAGAGAAGAAGCCAACTGAACTCATCCGAGGCCAAGGCTACAAGCTGAATATGTACTTGCCTGGGTACGGGACGCGGTCCTCATAAGGCCTGTTCTACTGCTACCCCATCGTGGAGCATTAAGGATGAGGGGGAAACGCCTCCTTGGCCAGACGAAGGGTTTAACAGTTTCCAAACCCCTTGGCCATATAATGATTGGGATGTACCCAGGTACCCAGCTCAATTCAGACCGGCAGCTGAGGAAAGCCTCACGCTGCTGTCATTGTCCACTCTAACGCAAGTAACAGTGGTGGGAGCTTGTACACACAGTGTACTAGCAAGGCAAAGTGCTGGCTCGGGATTTAAGATTCCTCTTCTGATGAGTGCCGAGACCCCCCGCCCCGTATCCGCACCTCACCATCGATGGGTCGATCTTGTATATTAAGGTGGCCCCATTGCGGGAGCCGTCCTTGGCCGCGGGGCGCCCGCACCCCCTTTTTGCTGTGAGCTGGGATCTAGGGAGAAATGGAGGATGGGGGGGTTCTGGAGGGGGAAATGCAAGAGAGGTGTCGGGGGCTCTCTTGTTAGAATAAAAATAAATAAATACAACTCTACGGAGACTCAAGAGCTGGTCTACGGCGTGTGTCTACCCCGGACCCCTTTCGTAACCGATGAACTGGTTGCATGACTGACGCAGCACCTCTTGTAACGAATGTCCCAAGTAAATAGGGGAGAGAATGGGTAACCGCTGCCAATGCTTCGTTTCCACTTGATGGGATGTGGTCAAGCAGCCCATATGTGGCGTATCCGTCCGACTATTCCATATCCGACCTTCATCAGTGGCACGTCTACTCTCCGAGCTGATGTCTGCGACTTGCTTGGAAGCGGTCCAGTCTAGAAGTTCCTCATCGGTTGCTTATATCTCTGCTCTCTCTGTGCTGAAAACCTATCTATCGACGGACATTGATCTCGGGATTCATGCTAGCTAAGACGAGTGGCTTGTCTTGCGGAACAGCGCTTTTTTAATATCGACCTCTTCCAGCCTCTCACATGACCCGGCTAATTCAAGACCGAGTGAAACAAAATCACTTGAAAACGGGAAGCCTTCGGGATGCTTCTCTTGGTTTGCCATTGAGGGGACACTGATACTGTCTTCTCTCGGCGGTGTCGCAGTTACCTTTGTTGCACCTGATTGTTCCTCTATTTCCGAGCAGTCCTACATTGGGCGTCTATGACTAACCCAATCTCCTAGGGTAACATATGGTCATCATTGCCAGTCGTCGAGCCGGCCAGAAGTGTCGGAGCCACGGGAGTCTTAAATGTTTGGATACCGTTCACACTCGCGACACCTCTATGAATACCTGAGAGCATCTCCAAGCCAAAGGCGTGATGGGTTTCATGACTCTGTGGTGGGTTTGTTCCCATGTGGACGAGGAGAGTAGGAACATGACAGGATATTTACGGATTCGCTCTCCAGGAAACCAAGGCGTTTCTATCTGTCCAGTGATAGCTCTCCGGTGCATTCAATTCATAACAGCAAGCCTAGTACATCCCAATCCTTGGGGTGTGGGGGGGATGCCTTGATGCCGACAATGTTGCCTTGAGCCGACCCCCAAGGGTCCAGGTGTCCTACCTCTTCACAGGAGCATCGCAACAAAGCTTGGTGTTTTAGCCATGCCGACCACCATTATGACCGAAGTCGCCCCCACCGGCAAGGGTGCACCCGTCGTGATCCGGGCGATCTCGCCCTCTTTCAGAGCAGACGCCTCCCCGGGTCAAGCATGAGAGACAGACGTGACGGGGAAGACGCCTTGCATGTCGCCACCCTTTGGCACCACGACCGCATATTCGTCCACGATCCTGGCTCAGAAGGCGGTGGATGGATGACGGCGGCGCATAGGTAAGCTACCACTAGTTTCTCCTGGGGATGAAGCTAAAGATAATCTCGCTATCTGCCGAATGCACGAGACGTCCGGCGGTTGTAGCGAATAGCAGATGAGGCTTGAGGCCCTGGCAACATGGCTAGGTTCATCTGATTCTGAGACAGTGAAGTGAACGTCCGAGTGATGCTGGCCCAAAGAACGATGCGAAATGTGTCTTATTGGGGACCGCAGCCCGAGGAGCACGTACTCAACAGGATTAACAGACACATGCTTCACACAGGACAGCGTATTGACGACAAGTCCCCTAACAGTGCCGCTGGAAACAATGAGCGCTCTGAGCCCTAGCTAGGTGGGGACTTCATGATGGGGTTAGGATCAGGAGCATTCTCGACGAATAACGAGAGCTCGAGCATTCCCCTTCCGCAAACTCGTTGGGGAGTGCAGCGACATCGGTCTCTGAGGGGAATCGGATCCCCGCTACCAAGACTGGTTTCAAGACCACTTGATGCCGAACAGAGTGGTCCGCTTCTTTTCGCCGCCGGCCTGGGTGCTCGCATCTGCGTTCTCCAGGTAGATTCTCTGGTGGCCAACCACATCGACAAAGAAGTACCGGTACTCGAATTCGCTCTGTGACGGCCGCTTCACCAGGTGCATATTCGCGGTGCCCTTACCACGGGGCCCTTCGACGTTGAAGTGAATCAGGAGGTGATCGTTGCCTTGCAGGTCCTTGCGTAGAGTCGACCTGTTGGAGGGGGAAGGGAAGGGAAGGGAAGGCTCTTTGCATTAGTCTGGGCGCCAAAG
Source organism: Pseudohalonectria lignicola (assembly GCA_003049395.1). Lineage (NCBI taxonomy): Eukaryota > Fungi > Ascomycota > Sordariomycetes > Magnaporthales > Ophioceraceae > Pseudohalonectria > Pseudohalonectria lignicola. The sequence goes on from PYSP01000245.1 coordinate 23,643, forward strand.
CCAACCAGAATGGGGTTCTAGGGATACCTAGGGACACGAATGGACTGGACCTACGCAATCGGCCTTGCTCTCCTCCACTTGTTCGAGGTCTCCTCGCCGAACGCGCTGATCTTCTTGGAATCCCCCAGAAGCTCAAGACACCTTGGGTCTCTCCTGATTCTATCTACGGCCCGGTTGTAGTATGCGACCTTGCTGTCGGTAGAGAAGACTTCCGAGTATAGGAAATAGCCCACAGTTCCCTGGACAGAATCGGGGGGCGCATGTGTGTCAGTCAATTGTTATTGCGCTGGCGTAACGGTTGAGCTCATCTGAACCTGTGGAAGACGCAACTCACAGTCAACAACAGGCCTGCCACGACGAGACCAAAGTTGAAGGTCTGCTGCGCGGCACGTGCCGTCTTCTCTCCCGCAGAGAGCTCCGTCCAAGGGACGTGCCCATCGTCATTGAACGGAGTGACCGCCCTCCGCTTGGAAGCGGATGTTGAGCTGCCGCCCAAGCTGTGCTGCGTCGCGTAGCATCGCTGTGCGATTGAGGCCCCGGGATACCGACGAGATTGCGTGCCGAGGAGGGCACGTCGAGGAATGGCGGCGGCGGCGGCGACTGATTGGTGAAGCTTCATGGTAATGGTAATGATGGTTCCCTCGTGGGACAGCCCATCTCGGCTCACGAGGGATGAACACCGGACACAGCCACAGCTCACAGCAATTCGCAGCTCTAGACCAACTTCGGTGACTTCGGTATGTTGGCCGCAATGACGCAGGAGTGGCTTGTGAGTATCTGTAGAAGAGAATATAGTTGAACGGGTGAAGTGGTGGATTCGGGGTGCTGGTTTGGCTGGGGTTAGTTATCTTAGAGCTTCGAGGTCATAATTGTCTTTTGCGACCGTCGTGGTGTTGGAAATGTGGATGTGGGGAACAAATCTGGCGCTAGGACAGATAAGGCTTAGCAGACTGGTTTTCATGCCACCCTGGACTCGCAGTATTCCATTCACAACGAAAATGTGGCCGAACTTGGACCTCCTGAATCCAAACTTGGCGAACACACTTGATCCACGCTTTTGCTCCTCGCGGTAATACGATAGCTGCCCTCCACAAACTAGGGTCACTACGTGCAAGAAATTGAGTCACTACTTTCCTGCAATACCGTCAAGATGAGCGGCGTACTCGCCACCAAACAGCAGTCGCAGAAGATATTCGAGAAACTGAAGACCAAGCCCGCCAACAAGGTAAACCCCTCCTTTTTCTGTCTCGCTCCCTACTCTTTTCCCCCTATAATCCGCCGGCAGCGCCCGCCCAGTCGAGGTAGCGGCCACAGGACTGATTGATCGCATCATACGCACACGCACCGAACAGATATGCTTTGACTGCGGGCAGAACAATCCGACATGGACCTCGGTCCCCTTCGGCATCTACCTATGTCTCGACTGCTCATCTAACCATCGAAATCTCGGTGTCCACATCTCCTTTGTGCGGTCCACCAACCTCGACCGTAAGTCGAGCGCAGGAGCAAAACGCAGGAGCAAAACGCAGGAGCATGCGTAATGAACCGACCTCAACTACTTGCTGACTGCGCGGGTGGCGCTAACTCTTGCCGCAAATAGAATGGCAGTGGGATCAGCTCCGGGTCATGAAGGTTGGGGGCAACGAGTCCGCGACCAAGTTTTTCCAACAGAACGGTGGATCCGCAGCCTTGAACAGCAAAGACCCGAAGACCAAGTACCAATCCAACGCGGCTACGAAGTACAAGGAGGAGCTGAAGAAGCGCGCAGTTCGGGATGCTAAGGAGTACGTTCGTTTTGCCATGCCATTTAAAATGTAATCTCTCCATGTTGCGGGAGAAGGATAAGACGCTGACCTGGCACGTGCGTGTGTGTGGCCTGCAGATATCCCAACGAGGTCGTGATCACGGACGGTAGCGATGCGACCGACGGCACGAACACGCCTGCCGGCGAGCCAGACGACGACTTCTTCTCTTCGTGGGACAAGCCCGCCATCAAGAAGCCCACCCCGCCGGTCTCCCGGACGGCGACCCCTCCCGTGGTCGGCCGGACCCCATCCCCTTTCCTCGGCGCGGGCGCGGCCGGGGCCAACGGCGGGGGGATCGCGCGAGCTGCCTCGCCGCTCGCCAAGTTGACATCGGCCGAGGGCGCCGCCGCGGCCAAGCCGGCGGCCAGCCGCATCACGCACTCGTCAGCGCTTAAGAAGGCGGGGCCCGGCGGCGGCGGTGCGGGCGCGGCGAGGAAAGGCGGGGTCCTGGGCGCCAAGAAGGCGGCGACGAAGCTGGGCGTCAAGAAGGTGACGACGGCGGACGCGATCGACTTTGACGAGGCCGAGAAGAAGGCCAAGGAGGAGGCGGAGCGCATCGCCAGGCTCGGGTATGACCCGGACGCCGAGGACGCCGCGGCCAAGAAGGCGGCCAAGGCCGGAGGCGAGTCGGCGGCCGCCGGCGGTGGGGCCGCCCCATCCATCATCTCGCCCACGCCCGTCAGCCCCTCGCGCGGCGGGTACGGCGGGTCCTCGGCATCGCACTCGCGCGAGAAGTCGGCCTCGGAGATGGAGCGGCTCGGCATGGGCATGGGCCGGCTCGGGTTCGGCCAGGTCGGCGGGGGGAAGCCGGCGGCGCAGAAGGTCGGCACCGGGGGGTTTGGGTCGGTAGGGCCGATCAAGGCTGCTGCTAATGATGGTGAATTACATTTTTTCCCCTCCCTTATTACCCAAAGACAACTCTTCCTGCGGACGACCAGTCAAGCACACTCTCAGTCGGGACGAATTTATATAAATATATGCAATAACTGACAATCAGCAACAACGAAACACGCAAACAGCAGACGAAGAGAAGTACGCCCGCAACAAGTTCGGCAGCCAAAAGGCCATCTCATCGGACGAGTTCTTCGGCAAGGGCCAGTTCGACCCGAACGCGCAGGCCGAGGCCAAGACGCGGCTCCAGGGGTTCGAGGGCGCGACGGCCATCTCGTCTAACGCGTACTTCGGCCGCCCGGAGGGGGAGGACGGCGCGGAGGACTACGGCGACCTCGAGTCCGCGGCCAAGGACTTCATCCGCAAGTTTGGCATCACGGCCGGGGACGACCTCGAGAGCTTCACCGCCGCCCTCGGGGACGGCGCCACGAGGCTGCAGGGCGCCATCCGGACGTACCTGGGGAGCTAAACTCGAGCAGGGGCAAGGGGATTAGTTGGGTAGAAGAGGCGCCAGTGTGTGTATTTGTTTTGGGTGGGTGTGTGTTGGGTGAGTTTGCTGGTGTGTAGACAACGGGGTGTCCCCGGGGGAGGCGGGGAGGGGGAGAGGGAGATGAATGGTGCCGCAGAGGATCGGGGTATCATCACGAGATGAGTTTAATCGCCAACCCGCAGAGCTTCCAAAAGGCTGGGCAGTCAGTTCATTCAGGTATCGGCGCGGTAGCGGTGCATGTCATGAGTTGATGATACCAGTGTCGTCAGGCAACAACGGTAATGCACTTTGGTCTTGAAAATAATCATCGGTTGTCTGGCAGGCGGGGCAGGGAGAAAATACAGAATGCAAGGAAGAAGGTATACAAACAAGGCCCTTGAAGTCTCCCCCTCTACTTTTTCTTCTTTTTTTTTTCTATTTGTCCTTCAACATTTCCCCCTTTTTATCCCACTTTTGGGTTTCCGATATGTAACTGGCGGCGGGGGAGGTCACTGGAAACGATGATATGAGAACGCAAGTAGGGACAAGTGACACTTAGATGAACGAATCTCGATAGAATTTCTGCCTTTCTGCTTATGTTCCCCGTCTTCCCGTCTTGGTCTCCCGGCTCTCTTCAGGCGCAAGCAGAATAACATTGCGATTTGTGCTCGGAGAGGAAGTCATTGGGAAAGAGACAGATTGTTGTATCAGCGACCGCTAACCCACAGAGAGAGATTCGTTAGAAAGGAGCATGAAACCATCCATGTCATGTACGGGGGATCGAAAAACATGCATAGGTACATGAGGATAAGTAAAATCCAGAGTTAGATAACCAAACCAACAAGGCAGACTATGTACCTTATACGGGTCTATGGAATGTATATATATGTACATAAAATGCGGTCGCTTAAACAAGACAACAAAATAGAACCATGGCTGAGAGATGGGGGGAGCGAGGTAAGACAAATAGGAACATAGAAGATCAGGGGCTCGTTCCGCTTTCCTGCGTTTTGGTTTCCCAAATTCATTCCATCCATCCATACCTGCCTCCTTAACCTAAATGGGCAGGCAAACCTACAGCTTCGCAGTAAGCATCTTCCCGCCCTTTGCCATCCACTCCGCCGCGTCGTTGACGAACTCGTCCACGACCTCCTTGGCCGACTTGTTCTCGTTGACCACGGCGGCGCACTTGCCCATTAGGAAGGGCCTGAACTGGTCCATTAGCTCGTCCACGTCCACCTCCTCGGCGGACTCGACCTTGGCGCCGTCGAGGGCCTTGGTCATCCCCGGGGCCGACTCGCCGCCCATGACTTTGTCCAGGTCGGCCTCGTAGGGGATGGTGCCCTTGGCCGTCAGCTCGCGGATCTCGTCCTGGCGCTCCGTCTCCCAGTTGACGATGTAGGGGTTCTTCCTGACCCTCAGGGGCCGGCCCGTGAAGATGACCGTCTTGATGGTGTCGTCGAAGCCGGCGGTGCGGACCGCCTCCTTGTGCGACTCGGGCGCGCCCGCCTCGTGCGTCAGGATGAACCTCGTGCCCACCCAGACGGCCGAGGCGCCCATCATGAGCGCGGCGGCGAGGAGCTGGCCGTTGTGGATGCCGCCGGCGGCCACTACCTGGACCGGGCCGCCGGTCAGGGGGCTCTTGTGGCCCTTGCAGGCGGCCACGACGGCGGGGATGAGGACGGTGGTGGGCACGGCGCCCGTGTGGCCTCCCCCCTCGCCGCCCTGGGCGCAGATGATGTCGACCCCCAGCTCCAGGCACTTGGCCACGTGCTTGGGGTGGCCGATCATGTTCATGTAGAGGATGCCGTGCTTGTGCAGCCGGTCGACGATCTGCTTGGGCGGCACCCCGACGGCCGAGACGAACACCTTGGCCCCGGACTCGATCACGATGTCGATCAGCCCACCCAGCTTGCCCTTTGTGTAGTCGTAGTTGGTCTTGCGCGCCTTGCCGCCCACCTGCGGGAGGAGGAGGTCGACGCCGAAGGGGGCCTTCTTGTCGACGAGGAAGGACTTGAGCTCGTTGATCTGGTCGCGCAGCATCTCCGGAGTGTAGTTGACCCCGCCGATCACCCCCAGCCCGCCCGCATTTGTCACCGCCGCGGCCAGCTTGGGGCCTGCCGCCACGTTCATCCCTGCCAGCAGCACTGGGTGGTTGATCTTGAACAGATCGGTCAGGGGTGTTCGGATTTTCTCTGTTGATTTCGTCGCAGCCCCCCCGGCCCAGCCAGTCAGCTATGTGTACATGTTTCACTTTTTCGTCTCTCTGCCATGGGTAATTTTACGCCTTACGTGGAGATGCCATGGTGACGATCTTAGTCCTGATATAGGTAATATGACTTCTGAGGAGAAGCTGGTTAGGTAGGTAGGTAGGTAGGCGGGATTTGGAGCTTGTGACGGCGTCGATGGTTCAAATCCTGCGTTGCTTGTACTGGAATGAGCACCCAAGTCTTTACTGGAATAAAAGGTGGAGGTTGCGCGAGCTACCGTTATAAGTATAACAACAAAGTGAATCACACAGGGCGACGTGAATTTGTACAGAATTCTTTAAACAGCACATTCCGATGGAGGGATCACATCCACATGTGCTCCCCTCCAGTTTCCACAGAAGCCGAGGTGTGCTTGGGGTCAGCCGCTAACCCCAAATACCGGGGACTGATTTCCGACCGAGCCTCCCTAGGTAATCCGTACCTCTAGAGTCTGGGGTCCGTGTGCAGTGCTGGAAGGGCCACCACCTGATGGCTGGAGGGTGCTGGAGTGGGGATTTCTGGGAAGTGCCGAGGTCCAGCTGTAAGCATTCAATAGCATGCATCCACAATGCATGCCCAGTTTGCCCACTACAATGCTGGTGGCTTTTTATGGCTGTGCTTCCCTCGCTCCATTCACTCCGAGTTCTGTTTGGCCCCGCGCATTGAAGAGCCGCGCGGAAAGATCTTGTCGAGATTGGACGATCCAAGCAGGATCTTATCTGATGAATCACGCGAACCTGTCCAAAAATATATCCTCGATTGGGAAGGACGGGGGCTGCCGTTTCAATGTTGAAACTCGCTATGAATTCCGGATGCAGTCGCCTGGAATTTTAGTGACCCCGGAGTCAGGTGATGCACAATGATTCCCAGAGTTTCGGGCTACGAGCAAGCCGGCAATCGAAGAGCATGGAGTGGATCTAGCAATTACTTAGATCCCTCAGTTGATCTTCTCCGTACTAGTACTAGATGAATAAGGCGCGCTGATCTGTGAATGCCTTCACTTTTTCTCTTTAAAATCGGCTTGGGGGTCTACGCCCGGAGCACAGAACCCTTTTTGTTTAGGGGGTACATAATCATTAGCAGAACCCCCATTGCAGCTTCCGGCTTTCGTTGCGGATGCGCGGCCCGAGCAATATGAAGCTCGCGTCAAATTTCGCGCCGACGGTTTTCTCGGCACGACGTCGCCTAGCCCAGCTTGCAGCAGAAACCTGCTGCAGCAATGCAAGCCCTGGGTTCTCCTGCCTTGCGGTGTCGTCCCGGGTTTCAGCCCCCCAAAGGAGACATTTGAAGAACTCAGCATCCTCCTCCGGGAGCGCTCGGCCTCCCTCCTTCACCAGGTACAGCATGAGCACGCCGTCACCCGACCCCGGACGGGGAGCGGCGTCGGTGGGCGAAATATTCAGCGAGGGCGGCGGCACGGCCGGGGAGCGGCCTCGGATCCGCACGCGGACGCGCACGGCGTACATAGCGCTGGGGAGCAACATGGGCGACCGCATCGCCATGATCGAGGAGGCCTGCAACCGGATGGACGCGCGGGGCATCCGGGTGAGGCGGACGAGCAGCCTGTGGGAGACGGAGCCCATGTACGTCCTGGACCAGGACAAGTTCGTCAACGGCGTCTGCGAGGTCGAGACGGAGCTGGAGCCCCTGGCGCTCTTGGACCAGCTGCAGGACATCGAGCTCGGGATGGGCCGCAAGAAGCTCGTGGACAAGGGGCCCCGGAACATCGACCTGGACATCCTGCTGTATGGGGACGAGAAGGTGGACCATGAGCGCCTCAGGATACCTCACGTCGGCATACCGGAGCGGGAGTTTGTCCTGCGGCCCCTGACAGAGTGAGCATTCTCCCACGGTCCTAATTGTCGCAGTCGGAGTCGCGAGTGGTGGCGAGTGGTGGCGAGTGGCGGCCAGTGGCGAGTAGCTCTAGCGAGCTGATAAGGCTCACATTTACAACCACGTCGATACAGACTCATCCCGAACAAGCCAATCGACCTATCCCGCCCCTGGAAGCTAGCCCAGGACTACCTGAACGAACTGCCCCTGTCCCACCCGCCACTGACGACCCTGACGCGCCTCTCCGCGGACCACCCACCCATCCAGGCCCTCCACCCGGCGCGCAGGACGCACGTGATGGCCATCCTGAACCTGACGCCAGACTCCTTCTCAGACGGCGGCCGCCACGACCCGGCGGACCTGACCCGCCTGAGGGAACTGGCGGCGACCTTCGTCGAGCAGGGGGCCACCATGATCGACGTGGGCGGGCAGTCGACGGCGCCGGGCGCGGCTGAGGTGAGCGCGGAGGAGGAGATACGGCGGGTCGTCCCGGCCGTGGAGGCCATCCGCGCCGCCACCGCCGCCACCGCCGCCGCTCCTGACCAGGGGGGGAAGCGGGGTCAGGACGATAGGGGATGGGTCCGCCCCCTTATAAGCGTGGACACGTACCGCGCCGCCGTCGCCGAGGCCGCCGTCGCCGCCGGGGCCGACATGATCAACGACATCTCTGCCGGCGCCATGGACCCGGAGATGCTCCCGACGGCGGCCCGGCTGGGCGTGGCCGTCGTGCTGACCCACATGCGGGGCACGCCCGCGACCATGGACTCACTGTCCGACTACGGCTCGACGACACCACCATATGGTTCTTCTTCTTCCCCTCCTCCCTCTTCCTCCGACCCCGATTCCGAACCGGAAGCAGACGACGGCGGCGGCGGCGGCGACACGACGGCGGCGACGACGGCGACGATGATGATCCCCACCCTTGCCGCCGAGCTCCTCTCCCGCGTCCGCGCCGCCGAGGAGGCCGGGGTGCGCCGCTGGAGGATCGTCCTCGACCCGGGACTGGGCTTCGCCAAGCGCGGAGCCCGGCAGAACCTCGAGGTCCTCCGGCGGCTCGGCGAGCTCCGGGCCTGGCCTGGCCTCGAGGGGATCCCCTGGCTGGTGGGCCCCAGCAGGAAGAGATTCGTCGGCGCCGTCACCGGGGTCAGGGACCCGGCGGGTAGGGCCTGGGGCACAGCCGCTGCCGTGGCTGCCGCCGTGCAGGGCGGTGCCGACGTCGTGAGGGTCCACGACGTGGCCGCCATGAGTCAGGCCGTGGCAGTGTCGGATGCCATCTGGAGGGTGTAGTGGTCCTCTGGAAAGTGGCCGGGGGTGTATGTGGGTAGGCGTATCGGTGTCTACGTATGTATTTTTGTGCCATTATATTGTAGCATACTTAGGCGTCGATTCCTATATAAATCCATGTCATTTGTATGCACCACACTGGCATCTCCAGCCGTCACTCCCAAGGATTGGACCAAGGCACCGAGCCCGGCCTAGGTTGAATAAGTTCCCCCGTCTGACCTTCCTACATACTTGCTGTTGCATCTTTGGGGCTCGATGTGGTCGGTCCCATTCAGGGCCGAAGCTCGTTTCAATCTGCACTACTATATGCTCACTAGGTCGGCCTCTGTAGTCCCTATCAAACCCTTCCCCACCTTGCCGCCAGAAGTACCTCCTGGTCTAGAGCATGTCCGTGCTAGGTAGGTATCATCCGGTATCAGTTCCCTCGCCAAGGCCATAGCTACACACTGTCAAAGCGTAAGCCTTCTGCATTAAGAAATATCTAAAGGCGTCTGCTACAGCTAGGTGGTTCTCTGTAGTCCAGTATCTGCGTACCTCCTGCCTCATGACTGCATCCGTCGGGGATGATACCCCTGGTGAAGCAAGAAAAGAATAGAACGGCTCCCATTTGCCAACCAGAAAGACAACGTGAAAGCCTCGCATACGTGTTACTAAAGAGAGGACGGCAGGAGCTATAAATATTGAGGAGGTGGTGGGCAACGATTGGGATAGACAGTATCCAGCGGCTACTGGACAGCTCGTTTTCTCTGGTAGAGAAAGAATTGGGGGGGGGGGGGGGGGGGGA
>PYSP01000245.1:33008-58292 GCA_003049395.1 Pseudohalonectria lignicola
AGGGGGGGGGGGGGGGGGGGGGACAGGAACACCAAAGACGACGACCCTCGGTTTGGGTGCGAGAAAAAGATTGGTTCACCCTCCCACCTATACGGAAGCCTGCTGATCAGTTCGTCTCGTCTCGTCTTGCCCCCGGTCTGAGGCTGACCCGGAAAGAGCAAGTCCCTAAAGACACTGCTGTCGGTGAGGCTTCTCTTCCAACTGTGTGGCCCAAAGTCCCCCACCCCTCCTCCCTTTACTTACCTCTCGGCGTTCCGTTGATCCGTTGGGTAATCCCAAGACACTCGCGGTATATCAACATAACCTGGCCGTACTCACCGGTACCTCCCTGCCTAGATAACGCCGTCGCCTCCTTTCATGCATGTCAGACTTGTCTTTTGGTGTCCACACACCACACACAAGGCGGATTGCCTAGGCATGCCTCGGCCTGACCGTGTTTGCATTGCATCCAACTCAGCCTACCTATGGCCACAGAGCCGAGGCCAGGATTGCGGGATGGGAGGCGGAGGTGGTGCACACAGAAATTCCGAGCAAGATTGAAAAAAAAATAAGCAATCTACTCGTCAATGGGCTTGACCAATCATATATTGACCGCGGTGGTCGTTGCAGCGTAGGGCTGAGAAGCGGTGCGACCCAACTTTGGCTGGTCGGTAGGAGACCAAAGACAAAGCAGATAGCTTGCTCTGGTAGCTCCCAAGATGGAAGGTGTGCATGGCATGCGTGGGTACGGAGCATGGGGTGTGTGTGCCTGTACCCGGGGCAGCTATATCCCCCCCCGGGGGCGGGGGGGGCGGGTTGCTCATTCTCTGTTAGGTAAACAAGGAGATCGGATCAACGGGGGGGGGCCAGCTTCGCACTACTATGCAGTAAGGCGCCGGGATACGGTACATCATAGACTGCTATGGGCAAAGGGGACGGTGCTAGCGCAAGAGGAGCTAGAGCAGGGGTTGTTGTGGATTAGACGCGCGCAGGGAGAGTAAGCTAAAAGTAGAAGAAGGATTATACGAGTTAGGGAAATCAGGGCAAGCAAGAAGGATGAAGGGGAGATGAGGAGAGAAGATGCGGGAGGACTATCTGGGCAAAGACGGGGAGAGTGAGATGCGAGAAAGAAAACGGCTCACCCCACATAGTCACAATAAGTTCAGGGGCGGGTTCATCTTCATCCAAGTCATGTACACCAACTCCCCGGGCCTTACTACTTAGTTCGGGTCCTCTAGGTCCCGCGCTAGGGGGCATTCACGTTAGGCCTTCCAGGAGTCTTCTGGGTGGTGGGCACTATGCATACGCATGCATTCTGGTGGTTGCGTTTGACAACAGTGGTGAGTGGTCAGTGTGAGTCAGTGTGAGTGAGTTGTGGGTGGTGGTTTGCTGACAGGTTTGCCAACTGTCGACCGGGTTGCAGCTGGTCAGATGAGAACTGACCCAGCCTAATCGTCAATTGTGAAATAACAGGAAAACGGTCGTCAGCTGCCATCGTCCATTACCACTGCGTCAGCACCGATGTGGGAACGGCTCCTGCTGGTATTAGCCAGACTCGAGTGAGAAAGACTTGGTCGGAAATATTTGGGGCAATCTCATCCATGCGATTTCTTTGTTGCCTGTTACCCCGGCGCTCATCTCATCCATTCGCGGACGACGACCTGCCGTCTATAAGTGCTCTTTTGGTGAGTCGGGTTGTTGATTTCAACAGAGCCAATGGTTGACCCGCCCAAGAACCAAGGCTGAGAAAAAACGAACCAGGCATATCTTGGACGAAATGGCCAAAAAGGCGGTCTAAACTTGAGACGATTGACAGAGTAATCGAGTCAGAGTGTACGGATAGTGATCGAATGGATTAATTCTTGGCTCTCCGCAGAGTATCAGTCGTCGTCACTTGTCAGCTCAGATAAGAAGTCAAAAGAGAGGAAAGGATGGCACCAGCCGTCCCGTTACTACTTACTTCTTACTCTCGGCCTCCTAGCCTTCCAACAGGTTTCCTCCCGACACCTTAAAGACAGACGGGAGAGTTGGAGCCTTGGAGTGCTGCCAGTGACGCGTAATGCCCGAATTCGGGGCTCAGCGGCAAGTGCTTGGCAAAAGCTCCTTCACTGAAATCACTGGAAGGCATGCTTGAAGGCGTTAAAGGATCTAAGTTAGGATCGGCCACCACGGAAGCCAGGCAAGCGAGGGCTCATAGGAAAATAGCCTCGGTTCTCAAGTGAGAAGCCCTCCGTAGTGGAAACTGATCAAGGTCTTCTGGGCGAGGAACCGAGGTAAAGCGTCCGGGCCCGAGGTTCGGGAAAGCAGCTCCTTCAGTCTTCGTTCCAGGCGGCGTCGGGAATGACCCTTGGCGGATGGCCAAGTCATTTCTGTCGGGTGCCTGTAGGGTGCCTGTCGGATCTGTCGGCCTTGGTCGGACCTATTCTTCGAATTTGTAGCGTAAGATAGATAGCATTTAAGCAGTTGTTTGAGGGAGGAAGAATCAAATAGCAAGTAGTGGCAATAAGCGGGGGGATGCGGACCAGATTTGGAGTAGCCAGCCTTTCTGGTTCCTTGATGGCTGGGCTTTCCTGTAAGCTTTCTTGCTGCGTCATTGCGTGAAGAAATGAGCTTAGGGCCAGGTTTCCCTGGAGCCTGTGCGCATAATCAATTCATTTAGGTGATATTTCGATTCGGATGATTGTGGGCTTGATGGTATCCAAGGCTTCCAAGCTACCGGCGCCGTGTTTGTTTTAGTGCGAAACCTTATTTGAACCACCCAATTGTCAGGGCCAAAGGGCTCAATTGATCTGTCGTGACACCAGTCTAGAAATTTCCGAGCTATCTCAGTTCCTGCCTTCCTTTCCTGCGTAACCAAGGCGCCTTCCTGAGGCAGGACGCTGATAGGAATCTCGATGACCTGGGGTATACTCTAGGTAGGTAATGTACAGCAGGTATGGTAGGTATGCTTGCCGGGCGGAGCCGGATCACGTCAGGCGGGGACGTGGGGTGGGATGAAAACGCACTAACGCCAATGGATGTCAGTCATCTCGGTGAAGTTCTTACATCCGTACTGGTAGGGTACTGGTAGAAGACCGACCACTCACACCGCTCCATTCCTTGTCTTTGCAAATCCAAAGAATTTCATCACACCAACGGCGAGGAAGTTAGAACCGCCAAGTTCCCTCAGGACCTATACATTTGGTGTCGGTACGTAGCGTTGTCTCCCCAGCTAGCACTAGGCAATCCGTCAATCTGCCTCGCAAACTCTGTGCCAGAGTCCAATTCCCTGCGACGTGTTCCATCCATTGCCATTGCTATTGCCATTGCGAACCAGAGCCCCCCTCTTGTTTCTCTACGAGTAGGCCCCTACTACGAGTAGGCCCCTACTGCGAGTAGACCCCGGATGAGTTTAGCGAAGATCAGTGATCCGGCATTTGACTGTTGGTTCTTTCCGGGCGGGTCGCGGCTTGCCCCAGGTCCTACGCTGCCGCTGTGCCGCCCGTGAAAAATACCATACAGGAGCCATGGGTCTCAATGTATCTACCAGCAGACACGGGGTACCTCTGTTGTACACATGTATCTACTCTGTAGGTATGTAGTTCCTGCCCACTCCAACTGCTTGTACTGCAACTGGTGCAGTTCATATCCATCTTCAATATCCCAACCTACCTAGGAATAGCAGGTCGGCGAGCAGCAGAAACTCCCACAGTCCCGCATCGCTCGAGGAATTTCCAGCGCATGCCGTGTGCAAGATTGTACTGAAGGTCTCGGAATTATTGCCGGGGTTCGTTAGCTTGCCTGACCACTGTTGGGCACTTTATGTGGACTCCCAGGCAGGTTAGTGCTTCGGTCTTCTCAGTTGGGTGCAGCTGCCGTCGGTTGGGGCCAGCTGGACCACACCAGTTACAGGGTTGGCCCAGTGTGACAGGACCGGCATATTGCGATCACGGATGGATCCTATCTTGCCATCCATCCATGGTGATCCATATGCAAGTAATGGAATCCATCCATCCAATGATCCAACTCTTTTTGAACACCCCCCAATTTGTCGGAGTAGAGCCGAGGGAATTGAGAAAAGGGATCAGAGGGGAGAGAAAGAAAACGGCATGGGGGTGGCCCTGTTTGAACGATTTGACGCGTTTGCGCGGAAGAATTTGTTTCGACTCTCAATTGCGGCAAGCCCCTGGCCCCCACCAGACTTAGGCTTCGCCGCCTTGAGGTTGGGATAACGCGCACTACTAGGTAGGTAAGCTACGACGAACGCGAATGCAGTCCTTATAAAGTCACGAAACCACCCGAAATCTCACATCTACCGGGCCGTCTATGTTTGGCTTGTATGTGATGTAATTCGTATGATGTGTGATGTGTGTGATGTGATACACATGAGGCCTAGGCCAAGCCGACCGGCCAAACCATCTCGACCAACCAAAGAAGGAGCTACGGAAACCACAGCATTGCCCGGAGAACCTAGCTATCTAGCCAGACCCGTATGTAGCTTTGAAGAGGATTTTTTCTATAAAAAATTACAGACGAGTCCGCCGGGCCACGTAAGAGGATCTCGTCGAGCGATGGGTCGGCACATCGAGGAGGGGGACAGATTGGCAAGCAAGCACCTGACGGCAGGACAACCAAAATATTCGCCCATTGGCAGGCAATTGCAATTCGAACGGACGTGACGATCTTTGCTCGTTTCCCCTCTCGCTCTTCTGCCTCTTGCTGCTAGTACAAGCGAAAGTCTCCCTCTCGGGATCCCACCGGCCCACGCTCTAAAACAAACTATGCATGGGATATTGGAGTGGACTTCCATCACAGAGGTGGGGGTTACGGATAGAAAGTCGAGGTTGGCCGCCGGAGATCAAGCCACAAGGATCGGGACCGGAATCCCTTCTTTTGTTCTTACCTCTGCGGGTTGTTTCTCAGCTCCCAGGCTCTCCCATGCCCCAACAGGTTCTCTAAACCAGGGAAAAGCAAGGCCAACACCCCGCCATCCCCAAAGTCCACCAACAAGAAGATACGCAAAACGACACCAAATCCCAACCAGTACTTAGTACGTACGGTTGTGAGTCTAAATATGTAGTTTACTGCTCCGCAATTACAGAAGTCATCAACCCCTGACCCATGTCGACGAAAACTGACCCGTTGCCAGCTAGCCAGTCCAGCCGCATCGCACTCACACGAGGCACGGCTAGACTAGGCCCGAATGAACACTAGCCTCGAGGCCAAGTATGCAAGAGGGGCAAATAATGACAAGTCTCGGAACCAGCTGCCAACCAGACTAGCTGAATCGGGCGGGGTTGATCGAGTGGCCTGCCAGCCCACTAACCCAGGTCTAGACTAGACGGGTGCTAGTGCAACAAGAAGTTCCAGGGAAGGGAAACAAGGGGGCACGGGTTGGCAAGGTGGGCGGCAGGTTGGTGATAGGTATTGGAAACGGCCCCCAAAATTTCGACTGCTCGTGACCGAGGGAGATTGCGATTTTAAGCCACCAACATTATCAATCATGATTATCACTATCATCAGTGCACGCCCCCCCTCCACTCTCCCTCCCCCCACAGCCTCCTCTCCGCTTTGTTTCTTCCTCGTTCCGACCTGCGGGTCCTTCCCGTAGAGGACGTAACAAAACATCGGCCTTCATCTGCGTGCCGCTACGTACACGCACGACGTAAACAATGTATGAGTACCTAAACGGCACGGACATCGGGATGCTAACTCGTGAGGCTGTGTGGGTTGGGAAGTTTTTTGGCGAAAAAATTGGCCGCGGTTTGGGAGAGATTTCCCACAAGATGGGATATGTACGCTCTAATGAGAAACAGGATCGATGCCTGCCGGCGGTGTGCCCATTGACAAATCCTCGTCCAATCTAATCCCCCTGCCCCCCTTTTTCCTGTCCTGTCCCGCCGTCCAACCAGTTTTCGAATCACATCTAACACTTATCCTTTTTTACATACCTACCTAGTAGGTCAATCACACACAGTCCGCGACTTTGGAGAAGCGGCGCAGAAAACTGATCACCCTACAGCAAACCTGCAAAAATAGCGAAGGAAGGAAGGAAGTGTGGCGCCATTACACGAACGGAGCGAGTACCTGAACCGTGTCACCAACCTTTGAAAGGAGACCAGCCACCCAGACAGACATGCATGGAGCTTGTAACATGACAGGTACCCTGCAGCATGTCATCCCAGGTGGAAAAGCACCCGGCAAGGGAAGAAGACAGGACGGGCGTGTAACCCAAGCGACCAAGCGGTAGCCCTCAATCCCGGCGTGGGATTTTTCAACGACGGGAGCCTTCGGATATGGAACCGCGCGTTGCGTCTTCTTCGGGAAGAACAAACGTTGACCAAAGTTGGTACGAGTAGAGTAGGTCATCAGATAATTGATCTAGACTGAATCATCGGGACTGACGTCCTTGCTTGCTTACGTATCACTTTCTGCTTCTCGGTACCTAAACAAAGAAGCAGACGGAACAAAAGGGTGACTTTATACCCTTTTTTTGTTGATTTTTTTTTATATAGCGCATGCCTCCCCCTTTCCCTGCCATGTCAAGATCTAGGATGAGAAGGGAACGGAAGACTCAGAAGCAAAAATGGTGAGCAGTGGAATGGATGGTGTGCAGATTGAATGAGGATATCTTGGAGACAAGCTAGATCCAAAGGGGAGGATTGGCACAAATGGAAGAGAAACAAAACCGGGATATTGGAGGACAAAAAATAAGAAAAGAAGAACTAGGGGGAAAGGTAAGAAACTCGTCTCGGATCCCCGAGGATGCCGCAAGCCCTGCTGGGAGAGCTGGCGGTTGAAAACAGACACTGCCAACTTCCGCCAGAACATCAATTAGCAGGGATATTAGCATCAGCTCAGCTCAGCTCAGGATCTCGATTTCCCCAGCCGCTTTTATGTATCCTGCCAGCTGAAACAACCCCCGTCCGGTTCCGTCTCCGTTGATCATTGCCATTTGAGTTCCCCATCAAGAGTTGCCCAAGTTCGCCCGCATCCTATAGGGTCAACGCCTATCCCATTCCCAACCCAACCCTGGGAGAAGCAAAGAGAAAGAGAAAAAAATGTTGAAGAAGGAAGGGGGACATTGAACGGAGAGAGAAGGGCCAAATGAAAGGATATAATAGGTGATAAAGAAGTTAGAACTATTTTTTCCCTCTTTTTCTTGTTGTTCTTTTGCGAGTAAAAACATTGTGAACGAATGTTCCCAAACAACACGCCATCGTGTATGTGTACGTACCTTACCTAGGAGACTGTCGAAGAGAAGAGAAGAGAAGAACAGAAGAAGCACAAAAAAGGGGGAAATGACAAGAAAGAAGAAAACATCAAATGCATCCGGGTATCCGCCTTGCAAATGCCACTGGTACCTATTTCCCACAAAGTCCATAGTCGTTTGATTCCATCATAAAAGCCCAATTGCCCAAGAACGCACTTTCCTTTCTTCGCCGTTTCCAAGCACAGTGTCGACTTTTTTTTTTGTGCATTGTATGCCCCTTTCTTTTCCCCGATAAGACCCCGGCCCCCGTTTGTTCCGTTCCCACCCATGTAACCCTCGCGCTGGCTTTGGCGGCGCGGGCTGCTGCTGCTGTTGCTGCTGCTGCCCACTTCCGCTTGCTGCTCGATGCTATGCCATGCGTAAGGTGTGTCTGCATTGTATTGTTTTGTCCTGTCCCGGTTCCGTCTCCCAAGCGCCGTTCCCGTCAACAAGCCGCGAAAATGTCGGAATAGACTGATCAGTCGGTCGAATGAAACAGATGCCGAGATCTCTTCAACGAGAGACGTCCAAGGAAAATAAAACAGAAGAGCGATGCTCAAGTCATCATGTTCAACCCGGACGGCGGCGTCATGGTCGGGTAGAAGCCGGCAGATGTGGGCTTGCTGTCGTAACGGCCGCAGTTGCCAGCCCTTCCCATGAAACTCGTGTTGGGATAGAAGAGGCTGGGCAGACTCCCGTCGTACTCCTGCTTGACCTTGGAGCTGTCGGTGTCGTGGTCAGCCCTGTGGTGCTGCTGCGGCTGCTGATGGTGATGTGCTGCCTGATGCTGTTGCTGTTGCTGATGTTGATGCTGATGCTGCTGCTGCTGAGAAGAGTGGGGCGTGTGTGCCGGGTACATCTCAACCGGCTGGCGGGGATCCTGGCTGCCCTCGTAGATGGTGGATGGGTAGTAGTGATACGAGTCCTTGGAGTCGCTCATAGGCTTGGGGTCCCCTGTCATGAGCGTGTCCATGTGCACGTCCTGAGCGTGGCGCGATGACGAGCTGTAATGGCTGCCACTGCGCGGGTCATACGTGTTACTGTAGCTGGACGAGAGGATGCCAGACCCAGGTGACGCGAAGTCGGACCCCATGACCTGGGTGTTGCCGTAGCCAAGACTGCCCGCCGAACCTCCTGGTCCACTGCTGGTGCTGCCCCTCCTCTCGGACTGGTAGTGGCCCGGGGAGCGTCCGCGGACGATCATCTTGGCTGACTTCTTGTAGCAGACCCTGACCCACTGGTCCGCATTCTGGCTGCCGCCCTGGCTTCCCACGTCTGCCCAGAGCTCAACGACGAGGTGGTAGTACTGCTGGGCAGCCCGCCGCTTGCCATTGTTAGCCGTGGCCTGCTTGAACTGGATGCGTTCAAAAGTATGCTCGGTCGCGGTTGGCGAACTGCCAAAGCCGCCGGATTCGAATCCCGGGGCCCGAAGAGACGGATCCGCCGTGGGGAACATGGCGAGGGGGTGCGACGGCCGGGGCGCCAGGCGCACCTTCTCTGGTGCGGCTGTGGGGCCCTTGTCCCTCTTGGGCGTGTGCTGCACCAGGTCGATCGTCTGCCCGTCGTTGTCGGCAACAACGGCCGAGATGGACATGGCGAAGCCGTGTACGTGAAAACTTGTGTTGGAGCTCGATTGCACGAACTGGACCGGGGTGTTGTTCGACCAAGAGGGGCTCGGCGGGCTCATCGTGTAGGAACAGACGCACGAGAAGTAGTTCCTGCGGTAGCAAGTCCACTCGCCATCGGCCTGGAAGAAGCCTTTGTCAATGTTGGCGTGGATGTCGGGCTTGATGGACGTTCCATTGGGTGTCCCATCCACATAGTGAAGTGAACCGAGCGGGACCAGCGACTGCATGGGGGGACTCTGCAGGGCTTTGTTGTACGGAGAGTCCATCCTGATGTTGGACGTCGTGATACCCAGGCTATGGTTGTGGCTGTAGCTGGGCGTGGGGGACAGTGGATTACGTCGGCTGAACTGCCCGGCGAAGGATGACGGCGATCTGGGGGTGTGATCTGTCGTCCTCCGGGAGTAAGAAGGCGTCGAGGGGGAGTAGATATCTCGGGTCGTGCTTTGTCCAGGAAGGGGTAACGCTGTGGAGCGGGGCGCATGTGCCATTCCAGTAGAAGAGGTGCTGCTCGCCACTAATGTGAGCCTCTTCTTCTTGTTTGTCTTTATTTCATGACTGAGTGAGAGGCAAGGACGCAGAAGGCCGGGATCAACAGATGCTACACATACCTTGATCCTAGGCGCCTCAGGTTCCCGTTCGAGATGAGTGGGTGGTGGGCGCTGGTGGAATAAAATGAAGGCCCGGAGGGATCTGGCGAGTAAGCCACGGCCGGATTGAAGAGCGAAGTGGTCGGGCCCGGGGGGTACAAGTTTAAGACTGGAGCGGGCTGGGCTGGGCTTTCGAGAGTCAAGGCCGGTGTTGCACTCGTGTCCTGGCTGTATCTAAAAGTGTGGTGCGTGTGCGCGTGTGCGTACAGATCACAGATGATCAGCAAGGAACAGGGGGGAGCTTTGTGTAATGACAAGTGCTGCCCAACGCAACGAGCCCCGGGGAGGTGCTAAGCCAAGGACAGGCATGGAGAATGCCGCCACAGTTGTTTCGTGTTGCGTTGCTTCTGCACCACCACCACCACTGCGCGGTGTGACAGGTTTTGTAGCACTGCCAGCGATGCTGCGTTGCACAGAGGAGGGAAGGAAGCGGGAATCAAAAGGATCGGGGCCGTTAAACACGCCACCCTTTCTAGCGTCCCTGCCGGAAACAAAAAACTGCAGGACACAAGGTGCTAGGATGCTAAGGTGCTAAGGTGGTAATCTCAACTGGCGGTAGTGGTTCAGGTGGTACCTTCAAGCGGCAGCAGCTACCCACAGGGATTCTGCCAGGCCTAGCTTACGCCTCACGTCCTCAGCTCTCACACACGCCAAAGACGAGTTTGAGTGCCGAAGACACAAGAGAAGGCACAAGGCACGAAGCACGAAGCACAAGGCACGAAGCACGGGATAAGAACTTGCTGATGCCTGCTGAACGAAAGAGGCAAAAGGAGAGAGAAGGGAAGAGGGAGAGGTATCGAAACTGAAGCTGAAAATGGCAATTTGAAGTTGTGCTGGAAAGTCGGTGGTACTGACAATGGGTGGGAGGGACTGCGACAGGTTTTGATGCCGGGACTGGTGGCTCTTGGGGACCAACTTGCTCGACAGAGCCTCCCGACCCAGGGCAGGGGCAGAAATCAAGCAGAGGGCGACCAAGGCGCTGAGAGCCCTGTGCTGCCTTTGAACACTTGTTTGGTGCTGACAGGAAGGTAACAGTATGTGATTGCAGGCCAGGACCAGGCCAGGCTAGGTTCGGGTCCGGTAGTGAGGCGCTGTAAGTGGAGGCAGGCAAGTACCTAGCAGCCAGGGTGGCAGCCGGTATTGTGTGGTATATTGGCCAAACACGGACAGACCAAAAAAGCACAGCCGGGACGGCCAGCCCTCAGGTTAGTAAGGCATCTGGGGGTGGGTGTGTGGGTGTGATGGCATGTAGTAGTATGGGCGTTATGACCGTAGTGGACCTTGCGGGCATTGTGGGCATTGTGGGCGTATTTGGGGGACCCGCGCGGCGCTGGACCAATAATGCGAGTCTTAAGGGTACAGTGCAATTCTCTACAAGATTTGCGATTCGGGGACCAGGTGTAGGCAGACCAATGAGAAAAACCCGATTGACTTACCGCATATCAGCTGGGCCTGGTACTGGTATGTCGAAGCACTCAAACCCGGCGCAGGAGGGCGATGAGGGCTCGAATTCCTGCTAGTCCAACAAGAGACAAGATTAGAGTAGTGCGGCTAGGGTTTTGGGAGTTTGAAGGTTCCGTTGTATGGGGTCGCGATGGGGCATCATTCCGAATTCGACAGGTTTAGGCAAACAGCCGGGGCATTGGAAAGTACGTGGGAGGTTGGGAGGGGTCTAGTAACTCCGGGAAAGCATTAAGGAGCATCAGGGCGGAAGATTGAAGGGATTGAGAGTAGCTGGGAGCCCAAGTGGGTATGTAAAGACAAGAGAGAGACAATCAGATATGAGAAGACTGGAAGAAGGCTGAAAGGGAAAAAGAGAAAAGATAGAGGGAGAGCGGTCAGAGATAGAGATACAGAGAAAGCAAGAGAGGGACGAGACGGCGGCTGGCGTAGTGTCGTGCGACTTGGACAGAGGATGGCCTTTTTTTGTTGTGCTGTGGCGTTCGAAAAAAAGAGCGAACGAGGTTTAGATTAGCGACCTACTCAACGAGGCTCTCGTCAGCATCCTCGATGTACAAAGAATGTACGTGTAAACTCTACGGAGATCTGCTCGCTCAAAAGCCAACGAACACGCTGCCTTGGCAGCAGGGATGCAAGAAGACAACCAGGGGCTGTTAAACCGGAAGTGAAGAGTGAAAAGTGAAAAGTTGGAAAGTCAAGAGGAGCAAGTGAAATAGCGAAAGAGGCCAGGCTAGATAGAGAGGAGGAAGGGAAATAGCGGCCGGAGAGAGAAGAAGAAGAGGGCGAATTTAGGGTCTTTTTTACTCTCCGTAGGGCTGTCTGTCGGAGTTGGAGCGCCCTTTGCTCTTTCACACTCTTTTTTGACGCTTCCCTTTTCGTCTCTTAGTGCAGACGACGAGAGGAGGACATGAATGGGATGTATGGTACGCACGCGGGCAAACAGGGGTAATCAGTAAGTGAAGTGTTGCTGGATGCGGGTGCTCGCTGCTGCAAGGCAAGAAGACTCTTTCTGTGTCTTGACCACGATCCCATCCTGTCGTGGCCTGGGCTTGGCAGGCCGGCCTCTGGCGGGAGGGGGCTTCAGAGACTTGGCCATCCCGACACAACCAGTGCCGGTACAGTACAACAAGTGTACCGTCAGGCACTAAGAGGTACATTGGGGTGCGGCCTGCAGCCAGCGGCCAGGACAGGGCAGGGGGAGGGGGGTGCGGGTGTGTGCGGTGGTGTGGGACGTGGCGTGCGGTTTGTATCCATCCTCCCAACCCACATTGCAGACGCAATCCACACCACCAACCAGCCAGCCCGCCCATCCAACAGGATGCAGCTTCAAAAGCACCAAGCACCACCAATCACCCACAAAAAGTAATCAAGCATTGGGTGCAGTAAGAACAGCAACAGAGGTGGCAGAGAAGCAGCAGCAGCGGCGGCAGGTCCTCGCTCCAGAGGAGCGCAGTTCGTTGATAAGAGAGGTAGAGAGAAGCTGAGCGAGGGAACCAAAGAATCGGATGAAGACGGGGGAGAAGAAGAAAAGCACCGCGCTGCATCGCAACCGCAGCTTCTGCAGCTGGCAGAACGGGCCATGTGCCATGCGGTGTACCAGTCGGAAGCTGTAGCAGGCCCCATATTGGAGGACTTCCTCCTTTCACTTTCTCTACTCTTCTCCAGCGAGACATCCCACCCAGATATCCACCCATCCATCGGGAAGGGAAGCTCACGGCGTACCAACCCACACCCAAAAGGCCTGCGTTTCTGTGTCCCCTCTTCCATCGAGCAGCCTGGCTCTCATGAAGTGGTATGGATCTCCAGAACGTTGATCAGGCCGAAGCGGAAGCGGATAGCAGCACGAAGCAAAACGCGTCGCTTTTCCCAGCTGGACGGGGGCATGGTGGGAGGCCGGGGACTCGGAGGACGAGAAGGCGAATCGGGACGAAGGTGTGCTGGAAGGGTGCAAGGTGGGCTGGATTGAAAGCAAAAAAGGCTGGGCAGATCGGTCTCCGTCTTTTTCGATCGGAGTTGCAGGCCGGTCCGACGAGAGAGTAAAAGGTACCTGACCAGTGGAGGGTTATGGGGCAGGAACCAGGAAGCTATGCAATTGAGCGAAGATGGGGGTTGAAGAGGGGCTAGAGAGGGGTAGACTGCACGTAAATGGCAATAGGTATAACTGTACGCAAAAAGAATATGTATGGGCCAGGGCAGGGTGGCAGGGGTTCTTTTTGTCCTCTAGTACTAGAGGTGTGGCCATTCAAGGCTGTTGTCACTTACCTTCGTTCTGATTCTAGTGGTCGGCGGCGTCCTTAGTCTCTGCCTTGCTGCGCCTGAGGTTCGTGGCCCATCCTCCCTCTCTCTTCTTCGCGTCTCTCTTGCTCTCAGACACACTCTCTCACTCTCAAGCCCACGCCTTTGCTCTCTTCTCGCTCTCCTCCTCTTTGGGCGTTTGTGCTTCCTCTCAGCGGGCAGCCATTGGTATTGACAACGATTTTGTTTGATTGCGAATTACGCCATCATTGCCGCCGAGCAGAGCGGTTTTGCGACCGTGGCTGCCTCTGACCGTCGTTTCCAGGGGTTTCAACACGGCTCGGAGGAAAGGCGAGCCGTGAGGAAAAGATGAGCACAGAGAGAGAAAGAGAGTGTGGTTTAAGAAAGGCTCGTAGGTATGGAGACAATAAGGTGGGTAGGTAGTGCCATAAAACGGGGATTGAGCAGGTCGAACAGCCTGGCAGGGCAGACAGTGGAGATCAAGGGGGTCGAGAAATCGATGTAACACAGTGAACAGAGGGCAAGATAAAGGGGAAAGACAAGTATGAAATCAGAGGAGTTGTGAGGAGAATTTGATGCAGTTGATAGGGGAACATGCCAAGAAGAAAAGGAGAAATGAGAAGTGTTATCAGGTAGGTATTTTGAGACGCATGTGAGGGGATGTAAGCCCGTTTGTAAGTAGTACCTTTGGTGGAAGTTGAGAATTCATATGGTGAGGGTCTCGGGTGCTGGACTCGGCGGAATCACTGAGCTGACTGCACAGGATGGTCTCAATATGGTTATGCTGAGACTACCCGCCATGCCGAGTTAGTCAAGCTAATCCAGTGGCCGATGGTGCTGAGGGGCCGCCGACAGGGGTCCGGGTAGTCGGCTCCAGCAAAGACGACCGCCCTGGTCTTGGTAAAGAGATATTCGCTGCCCGGTACATCTACACGCATAAGTGAAAAAGGAGTAAGAAAAAAACAGAGGGGTGGCAGGTATCGCGCGCAAGCAGGGAGCGTCGATCCGTTCACGCTCAGCTCAATCTTCTGGGGTTCCCATTGCAACTGCGCTGGACACTGGGCGTTAGGGGTTGGTCGTAGGTAGGTAGGTATGTACCTAGGTACATACCAGACACCAACCAGACACCCTGGCCAGCCGCAGTGGAGCCTGGAGCACCTCAAGAACTCACAAAGAGAGGTCCGCCGCGGCTGGACGAAAGCAATTGCAGTCCCCATTGACTCTGCCGCAAGTGTTTCAGGGATTTGGGATTAGCCCAATTGACCATTTGACTGACCTTCATCCAATCTGCCCCTGTCATGCCAAGCACGATCAATTTGTTGTCCCCTGCAAGTCGACCGACAGGGTAGCTGGTGCTTGTTTCTTTTATTCGTGTTTGTGATCGATCTAGAGAATTCCCACCCACCATCGTCGTATCAGCTTTCCGCACATCTGAGGAAAGTCGAGTCCCCACCCCAGGACGCTGGAAAGACGGTTGGCCATGGATTCGAAACCTGCGGCGCTGCGAAAGAGGGCCAAAAAGAACTCGAGGACGTAGGGTCTAGGCGGCAGAGTGTGTCGAGGAATGGGTGAGGAGGTAGCATGCCGGAGGGATGGTTGAGGAGCCTCAGGATTTTTGCTTCGGACCCAAAAGCTTTCTCACTCCTCGAGTTGAGCCTTCGAACTCGAAACTCGGACTTTCAGAGTTGAGGAAACGTGCGGGCGTCGTCGGGTCGCATCGAATACGCCATTGAGGACTTTATTCCCCGGTTTCGAGTTGCGGCGATCGGCTCGGCCGACCCATCATGTCACAAGGGGTTATGCCCCCAGGGTTTAAGGGAAGTACTAACCTGCGTTTTCCCCCGCGCCAGGGAAAGGATGGTTGAAAAATGCCTTCGACTTTTCTTTCCTAGAATGTGGTCAGCATTGCATACTCCATCGATCCTCTTCCCTCCGCCTCGGGAACGAAGATGATCGTGCCAAGCTGGCTGCTCTGCCTCCTGCGCGATGTCCCGAAGGAGGTGGGGGTATCATCCGTGGTGCGCTGAGCCCGGCCTTCGTGCCATGGACAGACAGCGCCGGACAGAAGCTGAGAGAATAGGGGGCTACAGAAGGAGACAAAAGGCCGGAGGGTACGGCTCAACCAGGAGATCGGGACAGACGATCATTTGCCCTTTGCCTTTTCCTCCCCCTTCAATGGGCCCACTGTGAGAGGTGAAATGCAGGTGATTTTGAATGAAGGGGAAACCAGGTTTGATGCGTCATCGGGCTGGGGATTCACCAAAGGCCCTATTGGACACGACTTACAGGATCTCTAGCTCCGAGGTGGTGGGCTCCGAGGTGCGTTGCTCGTGTTCTTCTTGAGGTTTTCTCGTAATCCGCTTCTCATTGACGGCTCTTGGATGCTGTGTCTCCCTAAAGCTGCGGCTCGGCTGCTTCTGCACTTCGCCCTGGGCTCTGGTGTGAGTGCTATTGGCCTTGCTTTGCTTCCGTTCTGCGTCGATCCGATTCGACCCGGATGTCGTCTCGTTTCGTCTCGTTTCGCTCTGTGTCGTATCGTTTCGTGTTGTCTGCCTTGTTTTCTTTTCCCGCCCTTGGTTGCTAGAGGAATATTGATGTGCCTGAGGTTTGCGAAACCAGTGAAGCTGCTGGTTGAATGATGATATTTTCCTTCTCAAGGGTGTAAAGATGGATTTGGGAGGGCCTTGTGCAAGATGCTATACCAGTTCTCAGTTTGTCTTTCCGAGATCAGTCGGAGTAGGTGAAGTAGCCTGAGGACATATGGAGGATGCTGTGGAGGTTGCAGTGCGAGATCTCGGCAGGGGACTAGGGGAGTCGTCTATATAACTCGTGCGTCGCGGAGGAAGCCGAACCCTGACGCGGTGGCTGAAGAGTTCTCGGAATGGGAGACGGACGGGATATGCAGGCGTAGGGCAGGGCCGAAAGGAACAGACGGCCCAGAGCTGAACGGATTGGGCAATGAGAAGTAGGTTAATGGTGTATGTGTGTATGTGCTGGGCTGGGCGGTGCTAGAATGGGAAGAGGCTCAAGCTGCTCAGGCTGCTCAAGCTAGGGGTGCAACGGTAGTACAGGTGGCTAACAGCTTTCCCACTAGCTTTTCAGGCAGGTACGGGATTCCGCCAACGCTCGATACGGAATGTACGATGGGGTCGAGGGCTGTCAAGATGTCGAAGAATAAAAGACAGGGTCGACTCGGGAGGGAAGGAGCGACGATGAAAGTGCGACTGCCAGGCCTTCTTAAGTTAGAGACACCAGGGTCGTGCGGCAACTAAGACAGCATCAGAGAACACAAAGCCCAGAGTTTTCATTTGGGATTGTTGTTATTTATTAGGTATTATTATTATTTTATTCTGCGGAGGTGCTCGGGCGGTCCTCCTAGGTCTACCTACCTTCCTATTTATCTACCTAGGTGTTTGCCCATTTCAGGTAAAGTTTGATGCTCTCTGTGAATGTCGAGGTGGATGTACCCTGGACAGTGCAATGCTGGTACGGAGTACTCTCTACCTTGCCTCCGCCGCCAATTAGCTCCGAGCTCGAGCCAGTGAACCATCAGCTCCCACCTTGCTATGGTGGGAAAGCAAGGTATATCGCTTAACTAGGACGCCCAGGTCGGCAGCTGGGTGGGTAGTTGGGCGTGTGTGTGAATGTGTGCTTGTGAACCTTGAGGGATGGGGTATGGGACTGAAAGGACAGGCGCCCCGGCCGAATCACACCTAGGAGCTAGAGTAGAAGCCGCAGTGGCAGCAGAATAGGGTGAGGGACAGGCAATACAAGCAGGCACAAGCAACGAATGGACACCGGGGGAGCCCGGGTGAGCAAAGATGGCGAGCCCGGTGTGAGGGTGAGAAAGGTTTACGGCCCCAAGGCTCCTTAGCCAAAGACCGCCGCTAGCCCCATCGGCATAGGTCCCCCAAACCCTCAGGTTCCTGTCGCTCGAGCACCCCTCTTTCGACCCTCAAGCGCGAACAGTCACATACATACGTTTGAGCAATGATCAAGTACTTCCCTAATCGTGTTGAAAGGGGGTGTTTCGAAGCAAAGCAATGTTCTATGCCATGCCATGACCGCCACTCGCCTATTCTCATGTGAGAATCCATGAAGGAAGGGCTCCCTGTTGCCCGCCTTTTGTCGCCAGCCTGCCAAGCGGCAAGCCGTCGAGTGCCGAGAAGCAAGCGGTGCTCCATATGCCTCCCACCTCCGCCGTCGCAAGTTCAGTTTTGTGTCTACCAACTGGCCGAGCCAAACACCTCCCTCATCCTTTAGCTCCACTTTCATTAGCTCAAGAGCGAGCCGGGGAGATTGAGGATGTGTACGTAGAATGAGTACCTGGGACGAGTATCTGGGGCGAGTACCTACCTACTTAGGTAGACAGACCTACTAGTGCATGCTAACGCAGGAAGCTTGACTGAAAGGATGATCCCTCCCTCCTCATATCATGTCATTTTCAAGCCAAGATACACGGTCTGGTGCGGTGGAGAGGGAGTGTCGTACGGCGCAGAAGGAACGAGGTGCTAGATGTTGTAAAGTACCGACCAACTATGATAGATATGCCAAGTCGGTCCCATGGCATGTCGGTATGTTGATGTTTTGTTTCGAGCCCCATCTAGGGCTCTCTAGTCGCTCGAACTCTCGCGCCCTTTTTGCTTGTCCGCAAATCTGAGACCCTTTCAACCATTTTCGTAACGCCTATCTCTTGACTCAAATTTCAGTCTAATCGTTTCCAGTCCCAGTGTGGGACGGGTGTGCTAGGCTAGCGCTGGCTGGCAGATTGGCCGAGTTTCTAAAAAGGCAGAGCTGCAGGTATGGATGTGGGTGGCCAGATCTTTGAGATGATACTGGGGTACAAATGTAGGTAGTGCTTTGTCACTGAGCTAGGTACGGAGTAGCTGCTGGAAACCGCCGCCTCCAGTTAGGTAGTTGCCGAAGCCATCAGCTTGAGCGACTGGAGTCACTGCGGAAGCAAATTCAAATGCAGGATGTTGAAACCCTTGGTTGATGAGTTTAGGATACTAAGATAGAAGATTCCTTACGAGTTCCAAAAGCACACAGAGGCTTCTTCTATGCAGCAGGATATGCAGCTATCCTTCCGTCAGGGGTCCCTTCGAAATGCGTCACCGTCATATATCCGTGTATGATTGGAGAAGCATCTTTGTTCTGCTAGTCTGCTGCAGTGAAGGACGGCAAACCGCAGTTCGAAGCGGAAAAGCTTTCTCTCATGGTGGTTTCCCTTTTTCCCCTCCGCCACTCTCTTTTCGAGCCGGAACTCCCTGACTGCTTGGTGTCCCACGGCTGGCTTCGCCTTGGCTGTCCTGGACAATCCCTGCCATCTATTCTTGCCCTCACAGATTGTTTGCTTCTTTTATTGTTTGCTCGTCACATAAACCCGCAAGTTCGGCTTTCCATAGCCGATCCCGTGTGCGTGCATGCGTGCTGTCCTTCCCCCCTTCAACGCGCTACTATGTACTTCACGCAACAATCCACCCTTTTTGCCAATTAATAGAACAGTGCAGCTAATCGACTAGCGGGATAACAAACCAAGCAGCACTACCTAGTAATGACCACCATTGCTTCCTGTTGTCGGTATCGCCGCCCGGCCGTTCGATCTCGGAACCAAACAAAACACCATCTTGGCTGCGGCGGATCAGGTCCGTTCAGTCTTCCTTCCTCGCTTGTCGGCCAGTGAGGCGGGCTTTCTTAATGGTTATCTCCACTCGCTTCTGCTTTAAGCTTTCGGCTCTATAAGTCCTTCCGCGAGGGAAGCGTCTGGCGTCTGCCACCCGGTGTCTGCTACCTGGCAGTCCCCATAGTCCCCATCTTTTGTCACTCAGCCCGTGGAGCTTAAGCACGATCTGATGCACTGACATGGGCACTGGGCACTGACAGGAGGGTTGGGGGCGCGCTAGAGGACGTGGACAAGAGGGAAACGAAACGACGCAGGGACCATTGCCTCCACTACCTCCACTACCGCACTAGTAGGAGGAGGAAGAAAATCATCAGACAGCTGTGGCCAGGGAACGTTGTTCGGCTCCGGGCCAGACTTGTCAAGACCTTATTTTATGGGGGAACCAGACTAATTTGCCTCCCATTATCTTAGTTCAAGGACCACGCAGATATCTAGCCCAGTCTAGGCACGTGAGAAACGAGCGGCGGAGGCCGAATAAATGCATAGAGTTCGTAAAACTACGGTACGTCGAGGCGTTGAAACGACCGTCGGCCATACTCTCATAGTACGCAGTAGGGGCGAAGCCCAACGGCCCCTTAGTTTTCGGCCGTAAGGCATGCAAGGGAGGCACGCAAGGCAGGCAAGCAAGGCGAGGGAAAAGGAATAGATGTGCCTTTCCGGCCGAAATACAGTCTGCAATCTGCAGTCTGCGGTAGGGGATGGATGGAATCTCGGATAAGGGAGCGGCTCCTGACGCTTGAGGCGAAGGGGGAGTGCCCAGCCACTACTACCAGAAATTTACTCCGCCGATCGTATTCCACGACTGTTCGTAGAAAGCGGGTCAATCATAAGTAGCCTACCGTTGCAAGGCGATTTCGATCTGACATGATGCGGAACGAACCTTTCGCCTTGTGTGTGCGGCAGTCTCTCCATTTGGACCTTCTCCGACTCGGTCCTCTGCATGACGCCGTCGCCACGGAGTGGAGTTAAGGGGTCAATGAAAGTTAGCCCGACGGCGTCATCATCTTCACCCTTACCACACTAGGGCCGTGAAGTGAAAAAAGAGACCAAAATAAGAAAAAGGAGAAAAAAAGAAGAAAAAAGGAAACAATCGCGGTCGAGCGTGCCTGCAGCAGGTAATATCACTAGAAAATGCCGATAGCCAATGAAATCAGCCCTTACCCGAGGGGTGTCGCCTCGGCCTCGTCATGTCCGTGAGTCTAGACTCACTAGAGGCCTGCCAGCCTGCCAGCGGGTCATGTTGGCCATCCTCGGGGACGATGAGGGCTCTGCCTCCGAGGTGGCTGCCGGGGGTTCAGGATGATCGGTACGGCAAGCGGTCAAGGGTGATCGAGTCAAGCATTTGTTTGCCTGTGTGAGTACTGATTTCTCTTTCTATCTTGCTTGCTTAATTCCATCACCGTTTGCTTTCTCACCCCCTCACCCCCTTGGAGGAATGGTGGTGTGTGAGGCATTTGGAAGGAGCCAAGAATACTTGGTGATGGTCCCAGCGTTCGAATGCGGCTTTTCTCGTGTTCCATCACGTACACGTAATATAGCACATCGTCGCTGGTCATGGGATTGAAGGTGGGCTGGACGGGGGGGCGTTCGTTTGTGCGGGTTCCCGCGTCTTATTTGGTGTCTTGGTGTCTTCCCTGCCCCCATGGCTCAATAGATAGGTACTCGCATCCCTTACGATGGTTTTCGATGGCTGGTGAGTGGGGCCGTGACAGGGTGAGACCGGGTGTGTGCGGTGAACTACGGTGACTGAGAAAGGGCTGAGTGCTCCGTTCCCTCCCATTTTCCCTCCCAAGTCCTCTTTTTCTTCTGATCCTGATGTTTCAGCTGTCGTCTCTCTTTCGGCCGTTCTCCAGTGCTAGTCTCGTGCGAAACTTGATTGGGCCGTGCGATCTCAACTACTTTTCCTTTACCGGGGAAAGCCTCCCCGGGCATATCTGTCTTGTACGCCGGTCGCTAAGCAGGAGCCATTCGAAGCACTTGGAAGAGAGCACACCTAATGAACCTCCTCATTTGACATCCGGGAGGCCGCGTGCCTAGAGAAAGCCGGGGTGGGAAGGGAATAGAAAAGGGGAAGGGGAAAGGGCAACGGAAGGGGGAGGGGGAGGGGTACGCTCAGCAGTCAGTGTCCGATGCTGGATGGCTCGATGCTGGATGTTGATGGTTATGCCCGCTCCTGCCCTAGCTGTCCCTTTACGGCCGTTCCTCCCCGATGTCAATCCCGACATCCCAACAGATCACAGGTGGGTGGCTATTAACGATGGCTAGGTATTGTCGGTCCGGGCCGCCAAGTCCGTAGCAATGCTGTTTTGAAGGGCTCAGCTTCCATGTGCATATTGGTTTCATAGATATTCTGGTGTATGTAGGTCGCCGTAATAGCATCCCGTCGTATTGTATAGAAACGCTGTGTATATTGAGATATGATCAATCCCACAACTGATACCCTTGATCTGGAGGGAGAGGAGGCGTGACGGTTGGAAAGACAGTGCCTGATAGAGACAGGGGGCAAGTGGAAAGACCGGGGAGATTGGGGGCACACAGATGGTATCTACTGGCGGTAGTAATTCTGAGCTTAGAGGTAGTGGCGTCTTTGTGTTCGTATGCCTCGAAATGCATATCATGATCCATGATCCACCCTGTAGAAGCGGTATCACGTACCGCGATGCCCGCAATCTGCAAGCCACTCTTCTCCAGTGTTGATGGGCTGTGACGGAAAAGGTACTGGCATGCAGGGAGGTGACATTGCCCAGGTGTTTCGGTTTCGGGGGGATCAAAGTGAAGGTACAATGCTGTTTTTCTTCCCATTATCGGTCGATTCAGGCGGGTTGGTCGCTCTGGTTCCTCAGATGGCTCACCCCGCGCTTGGCTTCGTGCTCCCCACAACAGTTTTCAGGGTTTTTCTCGTCGAGATTTCAGATCTTGTGTTATGTGACAGATCACCAGCGTTACCGACCAGTCCGCCTGTCAAGAAGGGCTGTTTCCCCCTTCCGGTTGTTTGCCTGACCCAAGGGATGTCGGCAACGGATGGGAAGGAACCTGACAAGAAGATAAAATAAGTGAGGGGACCATGCCTTGCATGAACCCATCCTAGCTTACACGGCGTCTATCCGTCAAGGAGGGTGCGCCCTGGTGGTGGTGCCATCCCATACGTCCAGACAGAAGAGACGCAACTAAAGACAGAGAGACGGACAAACCAACACCCCGTCGAGCATGCCATGGCGGTGACACATGGAATCGGAATGGGTCAGATAAGAGTTAATCAGACCACGTCCGTCTTTACGGCTAGATGCCTATCGTCATTCAATAACGTACTTGACTTCCTCAACCGGAAGAGAAAATAAAAGCGACTGTGGGGGGCTGAGAATAGTCCACGAGAAGCGAGACCAGAGTGGCTGCAGTTTCGGGTCCAGGCTGAACGAGGTCCATCGGAGGTGATGGGACGCTAGGAGGGGAACACGACGACGGTCAATACAGAAGAGAAAGAAGCCAAGAAGAGCCAGACGACAAGAATACACGAGGTCATCCGTTCACAAGCCGCCGAGTTCCTAGCGAGGTGCGCACTACACGCAATAAAGCCGCCCTCCCTCACAGCGCGACCTCCGTAGCGTCCCGCAGGACCCTAGCAGAGGTGGTTGTGGCTTGGGGGATCATTGGATCAGAGCTCAAAGCCAAGCCGGAGCCGGGATACGGATGAGGGAAGAAGGGCGAAGTAAGGGCGGCAGGGGCGGCAGGGGCAAGAAGTGAACGCGAGCGGCCGGCATCTTTTGCCCATTCACCACACCTTCATCCCCGCCGTCCCTGCCTACAGAGTGTTGGCCATATAGGTAAGGTAGGCAGGCTAGTAAGTTGGTAGTCTGGTAGGTTGGTAGGTAGGTACCTACCTAGGCATTTAGCACGCTGCAGGGATTGGCGACAAACGACATTGAAGAGCAGCAAGGGGGTTTGCAAAACCCTTCAGGCGTGAGGTGTGACCCGTGAAGCGAGAACCACGAAAAGCACGAAGCAACCTGTGCAAATTTAGGGAGCATTGCATTGCATCGCGAGCGGTCTTGGAAAGAGGTAAATGAGAGAAAGAAGAGCTCATTGGGTGATAACCAGATGTGATAACGGGAGGCCGGTGTGTGAGATCTGTATGTTCGCCCGAGGAGAAAGGTAGCGAGACGGAACAATGCTGCAGCATGCCATTCTGAGCAGAAAGAAAATTGAAGAGAATAGGTAGTTAGGTAGGTAGGTAAGTTAGGTAGGGAGAACAGGGCAAACAAAGAGGGGCTAGAATGCGAACTCAGAGGGAGAACACGTAAAAGCAGGCAAGCAGCCGAGTGTCGTTGTGCCCTCGCCTGCCCTGCCATGATCTGTTCGGGTGCTAGACTGCTAAGCCAGGTAGGTATCTGGGACTCGACTTCGATGATCGGGTGGAGGGGATGGAAATCATCGAGGCAGGAGGTCGTATCGTCGACGAAGGCCTCTGCTGTCCTTGCCCGTTTCCCCTCTTGCTCGATTTGCCTAATCGCACCTTTCTTTTTTCTTCTTTTTTTCGCTTCTTTCTCGCCGAGGGCTTTTCTCGCCAGACCGCAGGTGATGTGAGAGAGAACAACCTAAAAAGGAAGAGAAAAAGGTCGCCAGACGAGTCGTGGCAACCATCACCTCACCGGTTTGAACAAAACTCGACCTCTGATTGGTTTGTTGGGGGCACCATCCGTCATGATGAAGGGGTGGTGTGTGTGCCCTGTGGCAGTAGTGAGTGGTAAAGTCCTTCAAATTTCTATTGCTAATAACAGACCGTTGAGCTCAGCAGCCAATCTTTCCAGAGGAGCACTGGGGAAATGTGAAGCCTGGGGAAATGAGCTGGATCGCTACCCGATCATTTTACTGCATTGCCCATCCCCATTCCGTCTGATCAATGCCTTGTTTGCTGGTTGTGTTTTGTACTGTGTAAAAATAGGGAAGGCTTGCGGCTGGCAAGGCACCCAAGGCACGCGAGACATCTATGAACCTTCAATCACTTGGCTAGTCGAGATCAAGCAAGGAGCGACCTAAGGCACAGCCGTGCGTGAAACTGACCAGAGAAATGAGAACTGAGCCTGCTTGGGCTTTGAATTGTGCCCATTGTGCTCTGTTTTCCCCCCGCCCTTTGGATGATTTTGATGGCTCAAGTGTGTGTGGCCGCCATATGAGTTGCCAGCAACCTATATCCATGCCAGTACCTGCGTATGTAGGTATTTACCTGCACTTGTGCTAGCAGAGAATATCTATTTATGGGTAGACGTAGACTGAGTGTTAGCTGGCCCTTCCCCTGCTGTTGGTGTCTGGCATCAATCTAGGGGAATGTAAGGGCCTAGGCAGGTAAGTATTTTATGTGTGGTTTCCTGCAATTGTCCCGCCATAAACTCTGTCAAGCTCATGCCCACTCCCTCCCTTAACGCGGGACATTTGCCAACACGACTTGCAGGAGAGTGCTATCGTGTCTCTCGCCTGCATAACTGTTGGGTGCCTACCTCCCTTGGTAGCTACCCAGAGCAACAACTCGTGAGCCGGGCTGTTTGACCCCCCCTTCCCCCGTCCTCCCCTGCCGTCCCTCATCGACAATCGATTGGGGAGGGGGGAGATGCTTGGCTGACTAGGCCGATCCCATCTAAAGGTGCTTGCGCTAAACCCAGCCCACGGTGATACAAAATACGGAGTAAGTACTGCTAGTAGGTAGGTATTCATTTTGCTTCCGTGGTCATCATATCTAAGCCAAGGCCGTAGTGTAGCGATCTTGATTCTTGTTTATGACGTCGAACCAAATCTCACACTCACTCGCAGCACCTACCTAGGCAGAGAGGAGACGCGGCAGCAGCTACCAGGTGTGAGCGGGGATCGGGCTTGCTGCCCACCAAACGCGCTGCATCCCTTCGGTTTCTTTCTGACCCCCCTCCGGATACCCCTCCGGAAGATTTCTTCCCTCTCTTCCTTTCTCTCAGTGTCTCTTCAGGCTTGAGACTAGCGGGCCTAATCCTCATCCGACGGCAGATGTACTGTACAAAAGTGTACTTCGCAAGCCTCGTCAGTACCATCTCCTGTCATCTCCAGCACCTACTGCCTAGCCCCCTCGTCAGGACTTCTTGGAAAAGTGGCAACGTTAAGTGGCCATTTGGCAACGCCGCCGCATCCCACAGCATCTAAGCCTCCATTTACATTTGTTATGCGCACCCGCGGGTGGTCAAGAACTGCTCTCCCGCCCTCTCAAACGCGAAGCATCCATCCTGCCTGAGCACATGCTCAGCAGAATGAAGAAACTGTTCGCCGCAAGGGAAGCGAATAGTTCGGTGACGGTCAACAGCCTCACTAAAGATCCCGGATGGGGCTGGCCGGGCTGGCTGGGCAGCTGGGACTCGAGATTGCGTTCAGGGGGGCTAGGGG
>PYSP01000246.1:0-58110 GCA_003049395.1 Pseudohalonectria lignicola
GGAGGATTGTGGTTGCCGCTTATGTAATACGAATTCGAAGGCTCTGATTCGTTGATGCAGTATGAATAGCCTGACTTGGATTGGTCGTTATCTGGGTCTGCTGCTGCAAGCTTGGAGATTGGGGCTTCAACGGGATCGGCATGCCATCCGTGATAGTTCTGTCTTAAATAATAACGAACTTCCCTCCTTGTCTGCTCAACCGCTCTTCCGCATTTCTCTCCGGCCCATCTCCGTCAGAATGTTACGCCAATATGACCACTAAGACACGGACTGGAGGTCAACAAGTGCTGAGAACCATTGGGACCTCGACTCGGCAGGGCTTGCTCGGGGAAGGGCTCGTCATAGCGATTTGGTACTACAGCAGGTTGGAGATGAGATGCACGGATACCTCACGCTCCCAACACGCACTGAGTCGGGGGAAGAAAAGGTTCTGGATATTTGACCACATCCTGCGCTACAGTATCCCCAGGCTTGGCGAAGGCTGTTAGAAGCAGAGCAGGGACGAGGACTAGTTCTCAAATTCCCGGCAAGAGATGGGCGAGAACATGAGAAGGGACTGAGCAAAGCACCGGATATCTGGTTCCAGGCTCTGTGCCTTCTTCGAGTTTCGACGCACGCCGTTTGCAGCACACACGAGCGAACCCCCCTCCTTCTTTCCACCTCTCCCGGGAGCCGCGCCAAGCTTGATCACGACCCATCACTGCTCTCTTCTCTTCTAGTTCCGGTAGTTACTTCGTCGCCATCGACACGGTTGTGAGGGCAGCAGCCAGAGGCGTCCCGCAGCGGACAGAGACGGCGGCGGTAGCCATTCGATGAGATACCAGTCCAGGTACCTACGAAACATTCAGATCACAACGCGGCCAGGATCCGCTCGGGAGGCCAACAGGGGTATGTTTATTGGATACGCTCGCTCCAAGGCGATTACCCATGCACTGTAACGGCTCCTCTTGCGCCTCCACTCCTGCATAAATCTCTTTTCCCGTCTCTGCCCCTTGTTCTTCCCGGCCAACCTCTCACTATGCATCTTGGGCTTCTTATTCTCTAGCTTCGAAGCCAATAGCTAACTAGAAGCATATCCAGAGCTAGCAAGGGCTACTCACGCGAACTTGAGCCCTGCTTCTGGTTTAGGCTTTGCTTTCGCCATGGTAAACACTTGTGGGGGTCCCAAGACGTTGTAGGGATGTACTCAGCTAGGGGCAATATTGTTGCCCTAACGAGAGTACCTGCCGGGAAGGTTATTTGGGCGCTGTTACAGCCAGGGGTGATCAAGCTTGGTATCGTACCTCCTCCGTTTTGTTCCACTCCAATATTCCGCAAAACCGTGCCCCTTGCGCAGCCCCTGACAGTCGAGGTTGTATTCAGTTCCAAGAAAGACTTCGGCTCCTGCTCCTTAGACACAATCGAACCGAACGGTTTTCACGAGGCTACCAACACTCACGCTGGCAGTGGTCAGGGAGGCGGGGACAAGAGAGGGAAGGTTTAGTGGCGGCGCCACTGGGGTGGTACACTTTTAGAAAGGCATGCTCGACGTCAAGGCTCTCTGCCATCCCTCCTCGACTTCGTATTTTACAGCCCCTTCCTTCATGCATAACCGAGACACCGCAAAAGAAGTAATCTCTACGCGCTGCCGGCTCAGCTCCTGTTCATACAAGAAAGTTGTGCCAACTAGAAGGCCTGGCCTTTCTAGGAAATACGGCTCCTTTAAGGGGATAGGAGTGCCCCTGGTCCTCTCGAGCGGCTTCCATAACGGCGGTGCCTCAGATAGCCTCCGTCAAGCTCAGGAGCAGCAAGGCCGTCATGCCTAAAGCTATTAGTAATACCTCCGCCAGCAGCTTTGACGTACCGACCTTTCTGAGCCCCCGTATGTCTCTCTCTGTCGGAGTCACGGGCTGCCATGGGTGCGAGAAACAAGAATCGGAGTCGATGATCAGGCTCTCCAAGGGAGGGCAGCACCCGGATCTTACGCTGCGGCGAGCCCAGGCTCTCGAAGGGATGGGAGCGGCGTGTTGGTTGTAGTCATAGGTCCCTTTGCGGCTGCTGTCTTGTGGGTGGTCACTTGGGGAAAAGCTTGTCATTTCCTTGCCCAAAACTACAAGATGGATGCATGTGCTGTCAGTGAGGAATGTGGCGCAAGCCCCTGGACCCCTGGAAGCAAATCCACCGCAAACTCAGCCATCGAGTGATAGGGCGAGCAGAATGAGAGCGAAAACGGGGCAGTGCGTTCAAAGTAATGTCCAGCGGCGTGAGCTGATGATAGAACGATGGATTTGCCAGCTGAGAATCAGACCCGAGATAATTATTGACTATGTGTATGTATTTCTAGCAACGGTAGAGGTTTCGTTTCATGCCCACCCACAACAAAGCCCGGGAGTGGCACCCTCACATCCCAGAGTAGGCATTGAGTGCCAGCTGCCCACCCAGGTGGGCATATAGCACGTTGCTCCCCTCGGCGATCTCCCCCTTCCGTATCATGTCCATCATCCCCGCCAGGGATTTGCCCTCGTACACGGGGTCCGTGATGAAGGCCTCGGTGCTGGCGCCGAATCGGATGGCGTCAATGGTACGCGAGTCCGGGACGCCGTAGGTACCGCCGTGGTAGCGGTCGTCGAGCTCGACGTCCGCGTCCGTGATGTCCCCCTCGGAGAGGCCGATCTTGGCGGCCGTGGACTTGGCGATGCGCAGGACCTGGTCGAAGGTCTGCGGGACTGTCGCCGAGGCGTCGATGCCGATCACGCGGCGGGGCTTGGAGCCATTCTTCTTCTGGGCGAGCTTGAATCTGTGGAATCAAGGTGGAAGGGGTCACGTTGTTGTTTAGTCATGGTTGCGGCCTCTTCATGACCGGGAGAGGACCCCGGTTGAACTGGTTTCCAACTAGTGTGGTGGTGACCTGGACTTTTCAAGCCCAATGACCTCTGGAGCAGCCTGGACGAGATCTTGGACCCGAGCCTGAGAGCAGGGGGGGCAAAGAAAAATTAAAGATGGGAAAAAAGAGGGCTGCACCCACCCGGCAATCATCCCAGCAAAAGTCGACCCGGTAACGGCACAGACAATCACCACGTCAAAGAAAACCTCCATTTCCCTCTCCTGCTCCTCGACCTCAAAGGCCCATCTGGCGAACCCCAACCCGCCAAGGGGGTGGTCACTCGCACCAGCGGGGATGGAATACGGCTTCTTGCCCTGCCCCTCCAGTCTCTTGAACGCATCCGCCAGGCTGCCCTTGTGCTCGATCCCGAAGCCCGCAGGGTTGAGGCGGACGTCCGCGCCCATCAGGCGGGAGAGCTGGATGTTTCCGACCTTGTCGTAGGCAGGGTCGGACCAGTCCGGCACCCAGTGCTCCTGGACGAGGACCGCCTTGAGGCCCAGTTTGGCGGCCACGGCGGCCACCTGGCGCGTGTGGTTGGACTGGACGCCGCCGATGGAGACGAGCGTGTCTGCCCCCTTGGAGAGGGCGTCGGCTGCGAGGTATCTGGGTGTCGGGCGGCGGGGCGTGCTGGGGTTAGCTTTGCTGGCATCCCCTGAGCGTTTCGCTTCTTTGGATTTCTACATCTTCATCCCCCCTGTTCACCGTCCTCGTTATGCGCGAGGAAAAGGGGTAGCGAGTACGCCATGTTGCCCATCGCATTGAGTCCTTCGCCTAGGGCTGGCTACACCGAGGCCCTCCTGGTCGCCCGCCCGTTACCAGTCCGAATTCTAGAGCCGCACACTCCAATACCACCGTTCCTACCGGCTATCCACTCCCGTCCGAGGTCAAGAGAGCACAAAAAGGGAAGAGGGCGAGTGAAGATGTGCAGAAAGGGAAACTAAGATTTGGCGCCCATTCCCGTCCCCCGTCGCCGCCACCTCAACTGCCTAGCAACTGAGAGGAAACATACAAAGAACACAAAGAAACAAAGAGAACAAGAAACTTACTCCAGCTTGCGTGTCTTGTTGCCCCCAAAGGCTAGGCCCGAATTGCAGTCATCCCGCTTCGCGTAGACGTTCACCTTTCCCCCACTCAACGCCTCCGAGATGCGGGTGAGGTGCTGGATCGGCGAGGGGCCGAAGATAAGCGGCTCGCGCGGGATGCTGGCAAAGGGCTCCGGGAGCCGGAGGTCGTCATTCTGCTTGGCGCCCATTCTTGCTTGCTCCGTCTAGCACTTTTGTTATACTATACTTGGTGGGTGGGAGCAAGGTTGAGCGAGCATTTCGTTGTCTGGAAACGAGTGGACCTTTGGCTTCATCTTAATAGTTGCTTCAAGCAGACCCTCGCATCTTGACCTCGAGAGGAAGCGGAATAGGCATTCCCCTCCTCGGGATCTCTCACTCCAGACCGACAGACCGCAGCAGCTCCCCTGGTTTGAGTCAGGCACAGCGGGGTCGATGCTATTACTCGCCTGGTCTCGTTGAGCAGCAGTACAGTAGCTGCATCTAGGCGAAGGGGAGCCACTCGGCCTCCGTTGACGGAGGTCTCGCATCTTGGCTGTTGCGAATGCCTTGAATAGCCGCCCCGCCCGTTGGCTGGGAAGCGAAAAGGAGCCGACGATGAGCGTTGCGGTAGTGTGTGAACGGCTGGCCCGCCGTGTTTCTCCCGCTAAAAGTATTTGGAATCACACAGCCGAGGAATTGAAGTCTGGTCGTGAGACGGAGTTTGGAGGGCTTGGGTGATTGATTATTGATCGCACCGTACGACGACTCTGGCTGACGTGAGAAAGGCGGGCAACAGGCTGCTCTTGGCGCACTGTATTTTTGTGGATGGCTAGGGCTACCCGAACAGCCTGGTCTGGTATCTACAGGGTACCATCTAACTATATCCCAACCTTCCAGGTGTGGATTCACGCACTGTATTCCTGTTCCGTTAAGACTGCACTTCAATCATGCGCCCCTCTTGTCCTGCCTTTGATCCACTTCTCACCAGATTCTCCCAAGACTCACTCTTGCCATGTAACCTCTCTGCTTTGTTCAGCAAGTCCCCGCGAGGAGATTAGATACTCATATGAGCCAAGACATGCACGTCAACCTGTCCCTGCACTGCCGGCGGGCTGTCCCACATGAGCATGTACGCCGAAAGTCGCATCATACAGCAGAATAGGCCAAGGACTGACAGGAGATTACATCTTGCATTGCAGGTACTTCCATAGTACGACCTAGCTGCTTAACTCCCTACCGACTTAGTTGGGTAACCTCCCAGATCAGGTCACGATGGGCAAGCCACACCACTCGGTCTTGGGCCTGGAAAGTACAGTGACCCAAAGAGTCCTGGTCCAAGAACACCAGTATTGGTGAGGAATCACGGTTTCCCCTCCTCCCCATCAGTAACTTCTGCTACAGCCCCTCCTGTCGTAACGTCTTCCCCTTCACCCCCTAAAACTCCAATGTCATCTCCCTCACAGCCCCACACCCAGAGGCATCCGGCATGGCCCTCGTGAACTGCACGAGCAGCCTCCTCCGTCCCACATCCCACCCCGCCGAGGTCCAGGCCCACCTGCGACCAGGCGGGACTGCTTCGGTGGGCGACCCCCTGCCCTCCTCCTCGAGGCGGACGAGCGCCCTCAGGCCGAGGCACTGGGCGCGCGCGTCGTAGCCGCCCTCGCGCCACGTCGCCTCGCGCTCGTAAAGCTCGAGCGCGGCCCGGCGGAGGCGGCGGTCGCGGCAGTGCGAGACCACGAAGCCGAGCGGCGGGAGCAGGCCGACGTCGAGGGTGAAGCCGACGCTCGAGACGGAGGGCGGCGGCGGCGGGTGCTCCGTCGTGGGGGACGTAGAGGAGAAGGGGGAGGAGGAGGACCTTGAGGTTGGAGCGACGAAGGTCCTCTGGAGCTCCAGCACGCCCTTGGTCAGCATCAAGATCTCGGCAAAGCTCCCGCCCAGCGCGTCGTACGCCATCGTCGTACGGTCGAGGCAGCCCGCGACGAAGGTGTCGCAGAAGACGTTGTGCACCTCCAGCACCATAAGCGTGCGCAGCTTCGTTAAAGAGGACGGGCGCGAGGAGGAGGAGGAGGAGGACGACGACGACGATGACGAGGAAGAAGAAGAAGATGACGACGAAGGGCGGAGGCTGGTGCGCGCCGCGGTAATATAGCCCCTCAGCAACACCCTCCACCGCCTAAGCAGGGCCCGGAACTCGGCCTGCTCGGCTTCGGCGGCGGCGAAGTCGAACCCCAAGCCGCGGACGTTCAACAAGACGTGCCTCTTCACCCAGAAGAGGCACCGCGTGAAGAAGTCGTTCCACATGGGCACGAGCTGCTCGACCGTGTGGCTCGCCGGGTCGGGGAACTCGCTCGCGGGTTCGGGGCTGGCGAGCACGCCGTAGTACTCGCCCCGCTGCTTGGGGAAGAAGCCCGTCCAGCCGCTAAAGACGGACAGGCGGGGGAGGAGGTGCTCGATCTCGCGCATGTCGTCCTCCTCAGCGGAGAGGTAGCTGCCGAGGTTCATGCCAGGGTGGTCGAAGTCGAGCTGGGCGTCGTTGCAGTCGGCGTGGAGCCTCGGGTCGAGCAGAGAGAAACAGCTGGGCGTGCCCCTTGCGCTGCCGGTGCTGCTCCCTATCCCGCTCCTGGAGAGCAGCAGCCGGGGCGTGGTCTCCCTGCTGGTGCTGTAGCTGCTGCAGCAGCTCCCCCCGCTCCAGTCGTCAGACGTCCTCCCGATCGAGTCCCCGAGCAGGTTCATCCCGCTCGTTATCAGGCCGTCCGCGGTCTCGTCGTTGCCCTGCAGCAGCTCGTACGTGACAAACAGTATGGTCGACACGAGCATCATCCTGGGCGAACCCCCTCCTCCGGCTTGCCGC
Organism: Pseudohalonectria lignicola; assembly: GCA_003049395.1. NCBI lineage: Eukaryota > Fungi > Ascomycota > Sordariomycetes > Magnaporthales > Ophioceraceae > Pseudohalonectria > Pseudohalonectria lignicola. Next base: position 6,758 of record PYSP01000246.1, read on the forward strand.
TGCGCGGCGCAGATGTGCTCCCGGAAGAGGGAGACAGCCTTCATGTAGTGAGACAGGGCGGCCTCGTGGTGCGAGTTGCGGACCCAGTCGACCGTCTTGAGGAAGTAGGAGGGCGGCACCGTGCTGTCCATCTCGACCCGGTCGCGGTCCGGCACGAAGTACATGGCCTTGGCGAGCGCTCCTATGGCGAGCACCGCCGACCGCACGCACTCGTCCCGCATGCTCTCCCTGGGCACCGTCCGCGACCAGAAATCGGAGTGCGTGAACCCGGAGAGGTCCGGCACCAACTTGTGCCTGAAGAGGTCGAGGTAGACGATGTCCTCGTCGGCGAAGTCTGAGGAGTACGAGAGGCTCGACGGGAGGAACATCGAGTCTGAAAAGGCCGGGGAGGTGGCAGAGGAGGCTGCAGGGGATATGGATGGAGAGGTTGATGGAGAGACAGCCGGCGAGGTTGATGGAGATCTCGTCCCACGAGCCACGGCCGCGGACGGGGAGAGGAAGTGTGGCTTTGTTGGGCGCCAGGTGGGAGACTCCCGGGGCGGCGCTTGCTGTATCTGCGTCGGCGCTGGCCTGGGCAGGATGGGACGGATATGTATCTCTGCCTTCGCCTTTGCCTTTCTCCCCTCATGTGACTCTGGCGGCTCGTAACCCCCGCAGGCCACGTCTGCCTTCTCACACCTTCCGCAGCCGGGCTTGCGCTCATCGCACTTGACGTGCCTCTTCTTGCAGGTGACGCAGCCGCTGCGGACCTTGGGGCGGCTCATCCTCTTGCGCTTGGGCACCGCCGCCGAGGTTGACATGATTCCGAATCCGTACCCTCGCCCGAGGAAGCCATAGGTGGGTTCGCCCATGGTTCCTATCCTTTTCTTCTTCTTTGGTCTTCGTCTTCGGCGAGGGAGGTCTCTCGGTGTAGTTGGAAGTGCCCACGATCTTTCCTCGTCTTGTTTGTCTGATTTCTGATTCAACTGGCTTGCATCCCGAGACAGAGTCGTTTGATTGCGTGTATGTGCGATGAAGTGGACTTTATAGACGTGAGCAAAATGTCGTCCAGTTGTCCCTGCCTGCTTCACTTCTGTCTCCCCCCCTGTTCCACATCTAACCATTGATATCTCCACCACACTAAAGTTTGAAATGCTGACGATGATGCTCTCCCAGGGAAAATGAAGGTTAAGTACCTAATGGAGTGTGCCCGTGATATGATGTGACATGTCTCCGAAGAGTGAGATGGCGGTGGCAGGCGTCGATGTAGTAGCCGGAATACTACCATCCCGCATGGATACAGCACCGCCCTCACAGACGGATACATTTGTATGAGACCCAATGTTCTGTGTCTCTGTTTTTGAGGCCCCCTTCGTGATTATACCGGTCCCAGATCTCATTCTTATTGGCCAGTAAGCGTTGCCTGCCAGAGGAAACGGCAAAGACCCAGCGGCTTGGCTCCCGGGTTGGTGCAGCGGCCTCAATGTAACCACTGACAGGGCATGCTGATACCCAAGTTGAGTGGGTGTGATGGTGACAAAGGTGGTGACGACCTTATCCTAGCACATGCTTGGCTGACCCGACACCTCCCCCCTTCTCGTCTCCCAGTGGGGTATCAGCTTTTGAGGAACAGATGGATTCAGGAGAGAGGGGAGCCTGGTTGATTACTGGTCACAATTGAGCACCTGGGGCTTGTGGGATGGCAGACCTAGAAGTCCACTATCGGGAGGCACTTCAAGAAACCCGGAAGGAGGATTCAACCTTTGCAGCAAGAAATCACTGAAGTCTGAAGTAGCAGACCAGCACTTCAGAGCTTTGAAATTGTCGGAGTAACCTCCGGTCCCACCCAGTCATAGAAGCAAGCAACGAGCTAGTCCCAGCTGAATGCTAGGCAGTGGTCCGCATGGAATGCCAGCACTGTCCTTTGCGTACGGAGTATACGTATCCAGACGACCCGACAGACTAGACTCGAGCCAGGCGAGCTTAATCCTTGCTCCAAATGGTATGTGTTCCAGGGTATACACAACATACCGCAGCTATACTTGCGGTGGAGATTGCGGGGATTGGCGGCCGCATCGCCCGCGGCAACGGTTCCTTGGGACCTATGCAGGGGATGTAGATCTGCCGGCTAGCTGCTCCTATTCGTTAGTTCGTAAGTGTCAAAGATGAAGGCACCGAAGTACGCACCATCTCCTGGTAGGGGTCAGGCTAGGCCTCAATGACAACGGGCTTGGGGTAGAAGCCTTGGGAAGTGCCCTGGTGCCCCAGGAAAATCTGTCGAATGATGGTCAAATTGCGGAAAGGCTGTTTACTGAGGAAGCAGAGCAGTTACGGCCTGGTGAATATCGGTTTCCCGCTATCGCGGGTGCGCGCCCATCCTGACGAGCCCAATTCAGCTCATCACGTCTACAGCCAAGGATGGGGGTGTATGGATGGGGCGATGCGAACAGGTTGTCCGCAACTCGGCAAACCAAGTAATGGCATCAAACGCCACCTAATAGAGCACGTCACAGCCCTACCTCTCTCCTCATGAGGCCAGGACCCATGGTCAATATACCCATACAAGCCGAATGAGGCATCACTTGCTCAAAATTGACACCGAGGCGTCAAAGTGTATTAGTACATGTTAACAGGGGGGAGCGGAAGGACAACGCTTAGGGTCAGTTTACCTAGTGCTATATTTATCGGCGACGTTATGTAAACATGGACAAACTTTGTCAGCAAGGGTGCTCAGTAATCTTGATCATTTTCTTCAACCTCCCTCACCGCTGGCCTGGGGTGGGACTCGCCTGACACAGGTGGGCGCACCCTTGGAAATTGTCGGCATGTAGGTAGTAGTGTAGGGTGGTGTTGGGCTGCGGGGCGGGTGGTGCGTGCAGATGTACCTTTAGGCAGCTGCATTTCTTCAATTTAAGGTTCGTTCATTTTCAGCTGGCCCGGGGTATCCATGGGCTAAAGGGGGAGTGTTGCTGTCATCCCATGGACAAGGACTGCGTAGCACGTATCTGCGTATACCGAGATGTCGTTGATCGGTGGTGGGAAATACACATCTCTACCGAGAGTTGGCTGGAAGAACCCGCATGAAGATACGCGGGTATGCAGACACAGGACCAGGACTCCCTCTACCCCCTCCATCCCTCCCTTTCACTCCCACCAGAACCCCAGGGGTGTAGTTTCTTCTTCTCTTGTTGTTCGGCTAAATCTTGCTCTTCAAGATAGCTAAACTAGTGTCCAAAACAGCTAGAGTTGATCTTAAATGGCACATAGTCACTCGAATGAGGGCGGCCGAGCACAAAGTTTAGAAATGGCATCAGGTCTAGGTTGGCAGTTAGTGTACACAAAGGGGGAGGCTTTAGCCTTCGATTCCACGTTGCGCCACTGAACAAGGGCAGATGTCTATGAGATGAACCATTGAATCTACCTTTCCGTCGAAGTCAAATCATCTGCGTGTTATGGAGAAGCTCTGAAAGGTGCACAGTGCCCACCACCCTGACTGCCTTCCTGGCAAGCTTGGATGCGCATCTGCACTTCGTCCGACGGGATGGACTGAGAGTTGGCTGTGTGATAGCGTGAGGGGGTGAGGGGTGGTTGCAATGAGTCCAACCCGATAGGGAACATGTAAGAATCATACCGTATGTGTGGCTCATCAAGCCGTCAATACACTTCCTGAATTCTCCCATTCGTCAGCCCATCTATTACTAGGAGGAATCCCAAATCAGATCAGGGGTCCCACCCCCATGGCATGGTTAGGCTCCTGGATCCTCTCCACTCTCTTTTGACGTCGTCAACCGCAGCTCCCAGCTAGACATGGGTGAAAGCGTCTCCGGACCGCGCGCTGCGCCAAGAGGGCTGGGGAAGCAATAGCTTGAAGAGGAAATATTTCCTAAATGGGCCATGGGCTACAGGGAGACAGGGTGATAGGGCGATAGGGCGACAGGGCGACAGGGCGACAGGAGGCAGGCCTTCAGGTCATTAACCCCCTCTCGTAAGCCGAGGATCAAGGCTGCTAGATTGATGGGCCATGGGCTTGAAAGACTGATTGGACTGATCATCTCGTCATAATTTTGTCTGCAGCTCACCCGCACCAGGGCTGTCGCATGTGCATCGCGTCGACGCCAACCGACCTGTCTTGGGTGCCTTCCATCCCTTTCAAATCTAGTCAAAAAATTGAAAGCTTGCCAACTCGAAATAGCGCCTCCCACACATGTTCGTATAATGCTTGGACCCTTAGGCAGGTAGGTATCCGATCGGTCGCTGACACGAGCGCCGTTCACAGCTCAGACTTGCCCTCCTCGCCCTTCTTATCCCCCAGAGGAGGGAGCCTCTCCTTCAAAAAAGCCTCGACGTCGTCAAGCTCCTCCAGACACGCCGAGTGGCCCATTCCTCTGCAGAATTTTCAGCACACATGTTAACAGGCTCTCTCCAGTGACCAGTTCTCCCCGCGACTAGAAGAAGGTGTCGATTTTGAACATGAAGACAATAAGCAGGGGATGACATACGGATAAGTCTTCCACTTCACCTCATACCCCAACTCCTTAAGTTTGTCCTGGGAGAGCAGGCCGAGCGCGGTGGGGACGACGACGTCTTGGGTACCGTGGCCCATGAGGATCGGGGTCGCCTTGTTGAACTCCGGGCTGGGCACGAGCTCCCTGAACTGATTGGCCAGCACCAGCCAGGATGACAGGCCGATGATACCGGCCAGCTTCACCTTGGCCGTCAAGCCCGCGAAGATGGATATGGCCCCGCCCTGCGAGAAGCCGCCGAGCACGATGCGGTCCGAGGGGATCCCCGCGTCCATCTCCTGCTGGATCAGGCGGTGGAAGTACTCCTGGCCCACCTTGATGCCGGCCGCATCCTCCTGCTCCCTCAGGCTCTCAATCGTCCCGTCTATGGCCACCTTGTGTGTCACGGGCCGCAAAACGTCAGTGTATCATCTGAGCGGGCGAGGAGTCTCAAGGGTAGCTGCCCCCTCCCCCCCCTGGCTGTCTAGAAACGCAGGCTGGGGATGGAACACGGCCAAGAGTACCTTAGGAGGGTTGCGACTTACGATATCGAACCAGCCGGGCATCCTCAAGCCACCCTGTATATTACATAAGAGCGCTTGTCAGCCATGTTCTGTCTTCCTTCGAATTCTTGGCTACCGCCGCCCAGATGAGAGCCCTTATCTGTGCCGAGCTGGATGAGTGAATGGGCAGGGCGTCTTCCTGACTAGAAGATAAAGTGGGCAGTGGGTAATGGATCATGTGACAGTGTATGTGGTAGTGTATGTGTCGCCGAGCTGGTGGGATCATGTCGGCCGTACGGTGCGCACCGTGTGTACGGCCGAACCTCAGAGGGCGGCTTGACCGCCGAACGGTAGAGACTTGGGAAATTAGGCTTACGGGCTTGAGAGCCTCCCCCTCCAGGAAGGGGCAAGGGACTCATACTCAACTCACATTGCAGGTAATCGGGATGGAGGGAGCATGAGGCAAGATAAACTTGACCTCGTCCAGCCGCTGGCGACGCCGCCAGTTCTCTACCGCGGACGCCCAGCCGTGGCCGCTATCGCCCAAGCCGTGCACGAAGATGACCGTCGCAGTGTGTCGGCCCGCAGCCGGAAAGCGAAGGGGTGCTGCGTAGTTCATGATGGCGATGGGAAATGGTCTCAGAACTCTTGTCGCCCGCTGAATCTGGGTCGTCCCGGTGGGTTCAGGAGGGCTACTGTATCTAAGGATTTTCTCGGGATGCTGGAACCGTGACAGACGCGATAAGAGTGTGGGTTTTCAGAGGATCCGTCCTGAGTGAACACTGCGTGAACTCAATGACAAATTGCCCTGCCACCCAAAGAATTGAAAGGCAGTCTGAATCTCGAGTTCGGCGCTTGATTCGGTTGTCTAGGCAGGCCTCAGCTTTGCAGTTAGTTGTTGGCAAGTTCCCGAATCCCGTTGTCTGGATATTTACCTGGATGAAGGCCGGAAACCGTGTTGCGCACAGACCACCCTTGACGGATAGGTACAGTGCTGAGCACAGTTCACGGTACAGCCTGGCTTCAAATGCACTGTGATGAGTTCCAAGTCTCGATGGAATGCCTCAATGACTAGGTAGATGTCTGTACGAGAAACTGCGTGTTCATTACTTCAGGGAACACTTTGAGGCGTTTCCTATTCATCGAAACAAACATCTGGATGAGAGAGCTCCTGTGGATGATGCCATTCTAGCCAACTTTGGATTGCTAGTCATGAGAGACGAATCCGGTGCGGCCCCCCCCAACTGAAGAAGTTTTGTTCTGGTAATGTTACGTCTGTATTGCTGTACTGCTAACTTCCTTGGTTGTAAACGCCCGTAAGTCATCGAAGAGGATCTAATCTCTACTCGGACGGTCTTCAAATCCCCCTTCCTTGCTCCACCCACGCAAACTTGCCCAGCATCGTAGATCCCGAAGAAGGGACTAGACATCAGGAGAATAAGCCATTGGTGTTATATGATTAGACCTCATCTTTGATATCTTTAAGGCTGTTCTTCCACGGGCAGCCCAACATCACAAGTCATAGACGGAAAAGGATCACGGTCCGACTTTACTGCGCCCCCTCCTCCTTCAGGGTAGTCGTGATGCCCTACCCCCGTTGATTTCACTGGTAAACGGGCAGGGATAACGCAATCGTCCATGTTATCCTCGGGGGCAGGCATGATCAGGTATTCCTCAGGTTGGACATCCGAGGCCAACAACTAAAGGGTAAACTGATAGGGGAAAGTTGGACTTGCTTGCTTGCACGGCATCCTATCATAACGGAGAGGCAAATTGGTTTAGCTACGGATCATGTGCTAACTTCGGACTACCTAAGGATACTCGGTCTCCCCACACCCCATCACTCCCTCACGTTGTTGGCCATAAGGATGACACGCATTTTTGGACGAGAGTGTATCAAGATCCCGTTGTAAAAATCCGAGTGATAGCTTGAGGATATACTCAACGCCATATTCTTAGTCGCCCGATAGTCGACTAGCTGATGTACCGCTTCTCGTGGATATCATTCCTCCCGGATATTCAACCCTTCCAGAATCAAGATGAATGCGCAGCCAAACCCATTTAGCAATGGTTACCATCCGAGTCACCCACGGCGATATTCCATCCACCCTCGTCGAAGGCTTGGCCTAAAAACACCCGGGTAACATTCATTAGCGACAAAAATCTCGTTGACGTCCACCTTAAGGTGGACATTGCGCAGCACGGGCTTGAACTCTTACCATGAACGGAGTAAAAGTAGCGCTGTATGCCTGACTCCCATTGAAGCTGGACGCACCCCTTCTCCTCTGTGATCATGCGAGCGTAGTCGCCAAGCTTGGAGCAGGGCACCTTGAGGTCTTTCTTCTTGTCGTTGCACCAGTAGATACCCGAGTCCCACGAGCAGCTGACCCGGGAGCAGGTGTTGGGGCCCGGGTTGAGGTGACAGTCGCCCGTGATGTGGTTCAGGTACGTGGCTCCCTCCTCGATACGGCCGACGCCGCCCTTGCCACGGGGCTCGCTGCAAGTGATGTTCAGTAGCTATTTTGTTTTGCGCGGGTATTAGTCAGTTTTAGTCCTTCCTTCATAGGAGGAGGCTGGAGGGCATCTGTGACTTGGGAAATGCGGTACAGGGCCGGCAATCCGTAGAAGCTTACGGTGGACGTGTGTGCCTTCCATACAGCAGAGGAAGCAGTATCCGAGAAGATGGTGAGGTCCGAATTGATGGCCTTGGCCTTGGCCTCGATCTCCTAGTGGCAAGGCAACCAATGTTGACCTGTCAGTCGTCCGACCTCTGCCACCCAGCAATCTTCCAACATAACACACAAACAGTAGCCACTCACCTCGAAGTTGGCACCAGTGATCGTGATGTTAGATTTTCCGTCAGAGAGCTTTCCAATCCAGGTGATGCTGGAGAAGTCATTCAGGCTGGCATCCCGGGAGGCGATCTGGTCTTGCGCCGGTTGTGGACTTGTGTTAGCCATTCATCAGGTTCGGGCTGCTCTTGGGCACAAATGCAAGGACCAACTTACCATGGCACCCGTGAGAAGTGCCTGCGTGGCAAGTCCCAGTAGGACGGTTACAAGATGAAAGATCATGGTTGCTGATATGCGTGAAGGTGCTCTGTGAAGGAGTTGGCGGATGCGAAAGTAGGAAACAGAACCGTCCGTTAGCTGGTTTGTGTGAGTTAAGAGGAGGAACTGTCACTCGCAAGTTGGCGGATGGAAGGGCATTTTATACTGCAAGTTGGCATGAATTTCTTTTCACATAGGAATTAGATTCATTAGATCGGGTAGGCACAGCTGTGAATCACTCTCAGAGCAAGCCGGGTCTACCTTGATAGGAAGGCAGTGATTCACAGCACTCTGACGAAGGGGCCTGTAGTCTCGTGAATCACTAGCCATGAGCCCTCCGTGCAAACAGATTTTGAGATCAGATGAAAATCAATGGCCCACGAAACAATAGCACCGGTGAAACGGGTAGCTCCTATTCATGAGGAACCTTCACCTGGACCTGAACGGGCTGACCGAAGGTGAGCGAATAAGTAGGTAAGTGCTAGAATTGGTTGCCGTCGGCTGGGTGGGATGCCGAACGGGCCTTTACTCGGGTTAGGGTTAGGGATCGAACAGCGTCCGGGTCTCAGGGGTAGCTTAGGTAATTCTGCACCGCAAGTTTGTAATCTGATCCCCACAGCGCCCACTACGTCCACTGAAAGTGACCTGATTATTTGGCACATTGCATCGATGCGCAACCCACATCACACTCGAGCCGGGGCATCAATGCGTGTCAGGGACTAGCCAGCTTCAAGGAAGGCGAGTCGAAATCGAGTAGGTAGGTACCTGGGGAAAGACTAGGTCATAGTTAAGATATAAAGGGACTGTATGCCCGCCATAGTTATTGGAGCAGTGAGGAACTTCCGCGATCATATTCTGTGACGGCCGATTCGGAACCGCGCGCCTCGCTCTCCACTTCACCGCGCGGTTGCCATTTCTAGTTGCCATGGCGGCCAGTATCTCAGTCAGAACAGCCGCAATCTTTTTCATTTCCCTTCTGGTCGCAGTCTTTGCATCTACATATTGCCCGGAATCTGTGAAAAGCAAGATGGGAGTTTTGTCCGATATCCTATCATACGTGACCAAAAGATTCTTTGTTTCTACACCAGCCACGAAGATGGCCTCGACGCAGAGAACTCCAGTTTACTTTCTCAGCCATGGAGGCGTAAGTGCTCCTGATCCTTATTTCTACCAGGCTTTCTAGAGGATCTTGAGCTAACAAACTCTCATATTACCCCATTCAAGCCAAATGTTCAGTACAACACGAAGCATCCTGTCTACCCCGTGCTGCAGCAGATAGGCAAGGAGATCACGGAGAAGGTCAAGCCGAAAGCAGTCATCGTCTTCTCCGCACACTGGCAGGCCCGTCAAGGTACGATCCATATCAACAATGCGGAGCAGACAGACCTGATCTACGAGTGAGTCAAGTCTTCCCTTCGCGCTGAAGGTCCGGACCGCCAAGATTATGCAACACCCCCCCTAAGGCTGCGTGAACCTGTGTCGTCCCAGGATAAAGCTCCAAGCTGACCTTATTCATGTACAGTTTTGGCGGCTTCCCCAAGCATTACTACGAAGCAACCTACCCAAACAAAGGCTCCCCTGCTCTAGCCTCTCAGGTTCAGTCTCTCCTATCCGCAGCCGGTATCAAGTCAGTCGGCGTGAAGCGTGGCCTCGATCATGGGGTCTGGTCCGGCTTCAACGTCGCGTTCGATCCGAAGCGGAACCCGCTCGGCGTGCCTCTGGTCCAAGTCTCTCTCTTCAATTCCGAGGATCCAGACGCCCACCACGCCCTCGGCCGGGCCGTGGCCCCCCTCCGCGACGAAGGGGTCGTTATCATCGGCGCTGGCATGAGTGTCCATAACCTGAACGATTTCAGGCTCGCCCTGAGAAGCTCTGATCCCGAGATCGGGGCCCGACCCATGCCGTACACTGTGAGCTTCGACGAGGCCCTGAAGGAGGCCGCCGAGGAGCCGGACTTGAAGGTGAGGCAGGACAGGCTGCGGGAAATCCTTCGGAGGCCTGACGCCAGGCAAGCACACCCCACTATGGACCATCTCATGCCAATACACGTCGCTGCCGGGGCAGCCGGGGAGGACAGGGGAAAGAGGATATGGACCATGCCAGAGGGCAGCCTTGCTTGGGCGCAGTACCGGTTCGGGGAGGTGCCCAATGCCAACGAGACTCTTCTCGGGGAGTGAACTCTTCTCGGGCAATGAGACTGCTTTACCAAGATGCAACTTCTGCCTATGCATTGACCACTATACACAAAGAGAGAAGAACAGGAAGAAGAATTATATATCCATGGGAAGTTCAACTGTTCATGCAAGAAACGGGAAGGCATAGGGACACAGCAATGAAGGGAGCTAGAGCATGCACCCACCCAGCACAAGGAGACCAATATGCAACCGATACCAACGGCTCGCACGGAAGGGAATTTGCCCCAGGGACTCAGCCCCTCGGAGTAGTGCTTCTCCTCGAGGAAGCTGAGCACCGGCACATCCTTGATCATCGGACCTAGCTTGAACCTCGGCATCAAGTAGTCTAGCTGCACCAGGGGGGGCGATGAACCTGTCGAGCAGCTACTGCAGCGTGGTCCACCAAGTACGCGTCCTGGTCACCTGCCCGGACACCGAGTTCGTCTTAGCCATGGGCCCGCTCCGCTCGGCCTGGTATCGGGAGAAGAGGTCCCTAATAGCGTCGTCCGTTACCTCCGTCTCCTTGCCGCGCTCGTCCTGCCACCAGACCTCCTGGCCAGTCTCCCCGCCCGGTCGGAGCAGCCCCCTCAACCCATTGACGAGGACCACGAGGTCCTGCACCCCACCGTTGAAGCCCATCCCGATGTTCGGCGTGACCTTGTGCGCCGCGTCGCCGACGAGCACGACCCGCCCGAAGCTCCAGCTCTTCATGACCCCTTCCTCGAAGTCCGTCAGCCCGCCCCCAGACCGGGACTCGTATATGCCCGCGAACCTCAGCCCTCTGGCCAGATACAGGTCTCGGAACCAGGCGACATACGCATCCCTCCCTTCCTCAGTATACCTCCTCCCACCTTTGATCAGAGTAGGGTCCGGCAGCCAGCTGTAGACGAAGAACCACATTCTCTCCCGCCCCACGAACAGCTGCAACGACGCTCGTTCGCCGTGCGCCTTGTACGAGCTTCCGACCCGCACGACACTGCTTTCGGGCAGCGGTGCGCTCTCGTAGAGGCAGCGGTACGTGGCGCGGTAGGGGTCTACCTCGTTTACCACGACCTCCTTCTCCTCCATCCTCTTCGCCCCCTCGACCCCCTCCGAGGCGGCGAGAGCGAGGCCTCACATGCAAGCCCTGACCCGACTGTGCGCCCCGCCGGCGCCGATGAGGACGTCCCCCTCGTGCACGGCGCCATCTGCGCAGCGGGCGCGGTCGCGGCCGCCACCGTCGCCTGCCTCGGCGGCCTCGACCGCGACGGCGCCTTGGTTCGTGAGGACGCGGGCCCTGGCCGGGCCCGGGAGGGAGCCGTACAGCGCGTGAGGAGGTCGTGGCGGTGGAAGATGACGGTGTTGATTCAGTGTCTAAGTCAGGGGGAGGATCGTGTCCACGACGTCGGGGGTTTATCAGCCGGGCCCGGAGGCTCATCTGTTCTAGAGACCAGGGCGGATTGAGAAAGGGTGGGTAGGGGGATTCCAACTGTGAGAAGGAAGCACTGACAGCTTTGCTGAATCCTCAAACGCCCTGTTGTAGTCGACCACCTCCCACTCGAGGGTGCACACATGCCTGTCCGTCAGGACGGTCTCGTAGGGGCGCAGGGCGTCGAGGAGGTTGATTTGGGGGGCTGGCTCTTGTGTATGAGGCAGGTTCCTAGGAGGCCAGAAGGTGTAACAGCATCTAGAGGAGTCAAGGCAGTTACGTCCAAGTAAATCAAAAGGGACATGTATTATAAGGAGTCTATCTACGGGGTGCGCCTCTACGTTGGCATGCCAAAACAGTAACCCATGCATGCAGCCAAAGTTGGAAATCAGCCACGTCAGCACCAGAGTTGTTATGGGAGCATAGAAGTGATGCATCATGAGTTCACATGCTGCACGAGACAGGTACAAAAGTGCCCTGCAGCTGATGCTGATGTTACAGACTAACATCGTCACACAGGGGACCAAGTTTGACCGAGAGCTAAGATGGGGGATTACCACCAAGATCTCGCTATTTTCTGTTCTCTTGCTCCGTTCTCAGGCGGCCAGTTACGCCGGGCTTATACCGCTGGGAGCCGAAATAGTCACTCCGAGTCCGACTAGGGGCGAGCCGAAATAGTTCCTCTGAGTCCGACTAGGTGCGAAGCTGAAATGGCTCCTCTGGGACCGACTAGGTGCGAGCCCGTGATATATCCCGTACCAACGGTGGCAGTATGGTGACTGCAAGGGGATCAATCCAATGGCAAAGTTGCATGTTGTATCTCTCCGTTAAAAAAGCTAAAGCAGATTGATGAGATATGGCCCCCTTCCGTAACCTAAGGCTCTATCTCAGAGTCTCGTCGGGAGACAGTTCATGGTAACTTCTAGCATCCTGAACACTCTCCCTGAGCCAGCCACAGGAGATTATCCCGGTGAACGAAGCGGGAGCGGAGCCCCGAGATTCCGCCTCATGATGCCCCTGTATGCGAGGTCGTCCAGCGGCAGTAGCAAACTGTTGTCTGTCCGATCCCAACCTGTCATCCCGTTCCATTTCCTTCCTGTTCCAAAGGCAACCGCTGTTGTGATTTCCCTTCTGAAGTCCCCCATCGTGTATCCTGAAAGAAGGTCAGGCACTGACAATGACACCGTCCACCATCCACTGCGAGGATATGCGGGACTAGGCTGTTACTTCGGATCGCAGACGGCGATGAAGGGGCTCGCGACACCTAAGGAGAAAACGGTCAGTAAGGTATCACATCGCTGGCATGCCAATAATGACACTACTATGTGGATAGGGAGAGGGCGAAGAAACAGCTTGCAGAGGGTTGTCATCAGAACAAAAGAATTCGGCAGACATACCAGCAAGGAACAGTCTCCCAGTCTTCGCATCGTGAACGGCAGTCGTCGCCCCAGGGAGCACCTCCTTCTCGTTATCCTCCAGCACCTTCTCAAACCCAAACTCCAGCTCCTCCCTACCTACAACCCCGCCCTCGCCCTCGGCAGCAGCAGCATTAGCAGCAGCAGCCTCCCCCGCCTTCTTCTTCCAGATCCGAAAGACCCCAGACCTCGGCCAGTGCTTCATGGGGTCCCTGCGCGACATGAGCATGGGCTCGAGCCCGACGGGGAAGACGGCGGCGTAGAGGTCCCCCTCGGCGTCCTCGGAGAGGTTGTCGATGGTGTAGCCGAGCCGCACGTGCCCGACCTGCTCGAGCGAGCCGTCCCCCTGCGGGCGGTACACAAACACCTCGCCGGACGCGGAGGTCGGCACGTACAGGAGGCCGTCCAGGCGGGAGCGAAGCAGGCCGTTGGGGAAGCGGAAGCCCTCGGCCACGACCTTGCACCCGCTCCCGCCCTCCCTGCCGGCGCAGTAGGTGACGTCGCCGGTCCCGCGGACGAGGGATGCGAGTTGGTGTCTCTGTAGAATGGAGGGGGAGGGTTTTGAGGGTGGTCAGAAACGAAACCGGCCGGTCTAGACCCCGGATTGGTATGCGCGGGGAGAGAGAGGGGGGGAGAGGAAGGATGAGAAACGTGACTAAAGAAAAATGAAAGGAATTCATCACAACTCACTATCCCAACCTTGTGCTGCCCATGGTCGTTAGTGATGTAAAACCCGTCGTCCACGTCCTCCCCGGCGAACACGACCCGGTTCGGCGTGGCGATCAGTCCATCCGCGACGGTCCTGACGTGCCTCAGCTTCGTGGCCCTGGGGCCGTCCGTCTCGAAGATCTCGATGGTCGAGTTCGCGCCCGTGCGGTAGTTGTCCAGCAGCTCGCCCGTGGCCGGGTCGACCGAAGGGCGGTGGTTCACCAGCGCGATGGCGATCCTGCCGTTCTTGCTGCTGCTGCCGCCGCCGTCCCCGCTGGTGCCCTCATCTCCCGTGGTTGCGGTGGTGGTCGAGGAGGAGGATGGTGAGAGCTCCAGCCCCTGAAACCCGACGAGATTCGGCCGCCCGTCGCCCGCCGTGCCGGTGAACCCGGGCATCGAGAGGACCCGGTAGGCGAAGGACTCGCCGGACGGGATGTCGATGTCCATCGCGATCATGGCGTCGTCCTTTGGGCGAGCGGCCGCGTTGAGGTGGCCGAGGCTGTGTTCAGCACCATTGTTTTTGGTCAGCCTTTTTTTCCTCTTCTTTTCTGTTTGCTTTGCTTCCCCTTCCTTTGCCCCCTTGTGCCGCCTTCTTTCCTTCCTCCTGTCACACCTGGAGAGCTATTACGGAAGCCCTGTGAGACGTACGCAGGGACCCAGTGCTTCCTGGCCGCCCCGTCCGAGCACGCCAGGAACAACTGGCGCGTCGACTCGGAGAGCCACATGTCTTCGCACGCCTGCAGGCGCGGATCTACAATCCGGCGGCAGGTGTAGGGGAAGTCGGAGATGGGCTGGATGGTCCTGCCGATGCCGAACCCGAGCCAAAACATCTCTTTCATGCAGAGCTGGAAGAAGACGGCAAGGGCCGCGGATATGGCGATGCCGATTTTGAGACCGGTGTTGGCCATTTTTGCCTGTCCAATCGTTGCTGGCTGTTGCAACAAGTACTGTGCTTTCCTGGTTTCGGCTTCGGGCGAGGGGTGTTGATCATGAGCTTCTTATGTGGTCAAAACTGACAAGCTTGGCTTCAAGCTCGTGAATATGCAGCCTCGGATCGTCTTAACAGGAAAAAAGCAAGCTCCTTGAGCTTCACTGAAGAATTTGAGAGCAGTAGGACTACCGGGATTCGCATGATGAGAAAGGGTCGAGCAAACTATAAATGGAGGTCTCGCCTATGGGATTCGGATTTACCGCGCCGAGTCTGAACAGCCCCGACTTCCCCCGGTCCATGGGTGGCCTCTCTTCTTTCTCTCACTTATTATAGCGTCATCATGTGCTCGACGAAACGTGGAGATGGTATCGGAAGGACAGTAAGGATGTAGAGGATCCAGACCGGACCAGCTGGAGCTGTCCAGTGGGCGGGAGAGATTTGATTGTCTGGTGTTGCAGTAGCAAGCCGTGTGCTGTGGCACGGAGTTGGGGCCCCTTTCCAGGCTTGCAGCTCAACCGAGTACTACCTACCTAGTACTAAACTTTGGGCTCAATTGGGGCCCCGCCACCACCTTTATGCCCCTCTAAGCCCTTCTTGTGGAAGTGTTCACCACTCTTAAGGTACAGTGTTCGCAGTGGCCTTCTTTCGAGAGGGTGGAAGGCTCTACACTGGATAAATCTGGACAACCCTGAAGACTGAGGAGAACGTCATGGCAAATCTTGCTGGTGTTGGGCAGTTGGCTACCAATGACTTCAACTCTCGGGAGTGAGCTCTCGTGGGGGATCGAAGGAGGGGGGTGGAGTGATTGCTTATGCTGTAGCGGCCTCGAGAAAGCGCCGAAGACCGTGGGCCATACATATATTGAATGTGGTATCAATCGTCCGAACCCAGTGTACAATGCCTCTACCTAACTTAGTGGTAGCACATACAACAACAGAGCCGATCGACCAGAATTTCCAGAGCGGTTGAGAAGCCCAAGTCAGTTTGAGAAGGTCAGCGCATCTATGCATGTGATTAAGAAAGTCTCGTGAAGTCCTCCGTCAGCGCGGGAGGCTTCCTTCAACCTTGAACGCACCTAGCCGACATGATATTAGATCCCTAATAAACGCCGGCACGGCTAGTCCCTACCCCAAATACCTGCCTAGACATTCGCAAGATCGTAAGAACCAATGAATAATACCATCTCCTAAGCTCTCTCTCGGTAGCGAGCAATGTGAGTAAGTCGGGTAAGCCCCCACTATGTGTTGTCAACCCGCCCAGCTGCCTGTGACGTGCAGGCGGGATGCAGGTGAAAGCTAAACCAGGCTTTGATCACAAGGCAGCAAATTCCCTACGATCGCATGCCGTAAACAGGTAGCCTCGTCATCTTTCTCAACCTCCTCCCCCTGTCGCGACGCCTGCACCTGACGGCCAGTTCTGCAAGATTTCGAAAACCCCTTGTTCTCTATCCTACGTTCCTTTGATATCTTTTGTCGGCACGGAAGAATCTACCGCTAATGAACAAAGACGCTGCATTGTCAGACGATCGACGCTCACAGACCCTATTCATTTAAAGCCCGACCCCCACGCTCCAGTGGGTTCAGATCGCCAACCCCAAAGTAAACAAACACTGGGAACACCAACGACACCACAAGCTCGTCCCGGATGGCGACACCACAATCACCCCGACGGCAGCCGCGGTCCCGGCCGACAACGGGCGATCGCCGGGCGCTGTCGCCGTCACCTTCACAGTTACCCCCCATACCTCCCTCACCAGCGATGAGCTTCGCCACCACGACGGCGACTGCGAACCCTTTTCTACACATGCCGCCCCCGCCCCGGCCTGCCCACGCCGTCCTGACCAAGGCAGACCTCGACGCCTCGCAAGCGGCATACTCGGACCTCATCTCGAGCGCCAAGACGTACCGGCAGGCCCTGGCGGCACTGGGCGACGCGGCCTCGGCCTTTGGAAGCGCGCTCGAGGCGTGCGCCCGGCTGAAGGAGGCCCGCGCCCCGACGCTGCCCTCCCTGGGCGGCGGAGGGGCCGGGAGCAGCGGCCACAACAGGGCGCCCTCGATGACGGCCTCGTTCACGGCGCACGCGGCTCCCCCCTGCACGGCGGACCCGCTCCTCGCGGCCTCGGGCCTGCAGCACCTGATCGCGAACCACCACCAGATCCTGGGCGAGACGGTGTACCGCTCGTTCGAGGTGCCGCTGCTGCACGAGCTGGACAAGTGGCGGCGGGACGTGGACGACGAAGGGTCAGCGTACGAGGCGGCGGCAAGGGCGCAGGGCCGCGAGATACGCCGGATGGAGAAGGAAGGGGTCAAGATGCAGCGGCAGGCAGGGCGGCGCGACGTGGCCCGGTTCCGGTCCCACCTGGTCGAGCTGACAGCCAAGCTGGACGGGCTGACCTCGCTGCACGCCGAGCACGCGCGCGCCCTGCTGCGCGACAGCCAGGACACGTCGGTGCGCATCCTCGACGCGGCCTGCTCACTCGCCCGCGCCGAAGTGGACATATTCGAGTCCCTCGCCCGGAAAGGGTGGACCGGCGGCGGGCTGGAGGACCTGCTGGACCGCGGGGTCGACCTGTTCGCCGCCGAGGAGGACGGCTCCAACGCCGCCGCCGCCGCCTCCGTCGGGTTCGGCGCCGGCCATGGCAACGGGGGCGGCGGCGGTGGCGGGGCCAGCGGGGGCGGCCTCGACGCCGGCAGCAAACTGTTCAGCATATTGCCGCCGAAGAGCATCCTGGCCGACGCCGCAAGCGAGACCACCCGGCCGGGCCACCACCGCGCCGACAGCCTGCTCGTGGACTCGGTGGATGACGAGTACCAGAGCCTGGCCAGCATGCTATCGCCCACGAAAGGGATGGGCGACCGTGGAGGCCACGGCGGCCACGGCGGCCACAGCGGCGGCGGTGGTGGCGACGCAGAGAGCTTTGTGTCGGAGTTCAACCGGCCCCGAGGGGCGCGCCCTTTCTCCCCGCAGCCGATCCCCGTCGGCCCGGACGACGACGTGATGAACCAGCTGTACCCTGACCGCCACGGGAAGGGAATATCGGCCAGGAGTAGGCACATCCTCGTAGAGGCGGGGAGACCTCTGTTGGAGGAGGAGGAGGAGGAGGAAGGCGAAGGATACGACGAGGAGGAGGGGCAACCACAGAAGCACCATCCACAAGAAGCCGAAAGCTCATCATCCCCGCTGGAGACGCCGACGCCCCGCGCGGCCAAGGCGATCCGGTTGCTTCAGCACTACGAGGCGCTGGCTGGGGACGGCGACGAGGACGGCGCCCACGGTGGCGCACACGAGGGTGGCGAGGAGCCTGACCCCTGGCGGGACGCGCGCTCGCCGTCCAAGCTGCCGGACGATGACGGCGGGGGGCATGCCCTGGCAGGGCGTGTGGACGGCTTTCGATGACATACGCGCTAGGTGGTGCGGTAACATGAGGAAAGAATGGTGTTCCAGCACTGTGTTTGTTGACGTCGTGTAGGAGGCGGAAAGGCTGGGCCCTTTGTCCCAGCTTATAGGAACCGAGACGGTTCAATTCACGAGCCGCCAGTGCCGGGCGTCGAGCCTCGTGATACCTAGACTATATGCACATTGCGGTAGATATCGAGCATTAATCATGTTTTGTATTTTTGCCCACTTGTAAGGTGTGTATAGGTATCTTTGTAATACGTTTATAAAACGGAACATGGCAAGACATTTGTACGGTGGGTAGGTCTACGCTTATTTTATGTACGGCGGCCGTTGTGGTTTTTTTCCCCGCGTTGCCATCCACATACGTGGGCGTAGACTTTGTTTGCAACACCTGAAAGTGCAAGTAGCCCTCCGTTGTCTAGAGGTAGAACCTTTCTCAAACATGTTGGTTGTACATTTTAATGTTTTCCAAACAGTACAAATCAGTGAAAATACCGTAGCGGCACAAAAAGAGTAGACGTGCCAAGTAAGAAAAAGAGAAACTCCAACCTGCGCCGACCGGCCGTCTTTGTTACCCCATGGCTGGATATGCATTCCCACTCCCAAGTATTCTTACTTCCCCCGGTATGATGGCTAGCAAGTTGAAAGGAGCAAAAGCAAAAGAGCTAACCACCGCTGAGCCGAAAAGAAACTGGATGGAAGTCTCTTCAGACACGTCTCCATCCCGCTCCTCAGCCCACGTCTGCTGACACAACTCTCCACCAGATCAAAAAAAAACCACAACCGCACCAACTCGCCCAGGCGACCGCCCTGACTTATGATTATGCCCCAACCATCACCACCCCGCGATCGAGCACCTTCATCCAGGCAAGCAAGATAAAATTTGATAAAAGGATGCTTCTTTTAATCATCCTTATCCGCGCTCAAGATCTCCCCACCAAACAGCTTGAAGGTGGCGTCCAACCACCAGATCAGCTTCCAGTACAGGCTCGCCTTGTCCCAGTCGAAGTCCCCCGAGTCCGTCCGGGGCACCTCGTTCCCGATCATCGACCCGCTGAACCACTTGAGGAAGGGCACCGCGTTGAGGACGCGCTGCAGGTACGACTGCTGCGGGAGGAGCGCCTGCTCGGGCGGCAGGAGGTTCACCCTGCGCACGGTGGGGATCCGGCGGAGGTAGGCCCCGCCACCTCCTGCGGAAGAAGTGGCGGTGGCAGCAGCAGCAGCAGCAGTTGGTGGCGACGACGACAAAGCACCGGCCGCGCCGCCCGTGACCGTCCCTGAGGTCACGGTCGCGCTGTCGTTGGTGGTGGCGTAGGACACAACGGTGCCGCTCTCGGCGGTCCGCGACGAGGTCTGCGAGCCGCTAGAGGACCACCTCCCCGGCAGCGAGGCCATGGAGGCCGCGGGGGCGAGCGACCTACTGCCGCCGCGGCCGCGCGACCCGCCGTCGAACCTGGCCTCGGGCTGCTGCTGCTGGCTGCGCGACCTCGACGTGCGCGCTATCGCGCCCGAGAGCAGCTCCCCGGCCCCGAGGGTGGTGGAGAGGTCCGGGCAGGCCTCGTCCCGGGCCGGGGGCATGCCCTGGTACGGCTCCGCATAGATGAGGTGGCCGAGGACACGCTGGGGCGAGACCGACATGGCGGCCTCGGCCGCCGACATGGACTCGAACGTCACCTTGACCCAGTGCTCGCCGCCGTCGGCGCGGTTCACGAGCGCCCGCTCCTCCGGCGTGAGGGGCCTCCGGCGCGTGAAGGCCGGGTCCCGCAGCTCCGAGCGGTACCGCCTGTTCTCGGCGGGCGGGTCGCGGTGGTAGTCCTCGCAGATGGCGCCGGCCAGCTGCTCGTAGTGGTTGATGGCCGCGTACTGCTGGGCTGCGGACCTGTAGCCCCGCAGCACGACCTCGACGGGCACCTTCTTCACGAAGTGGTGCGACGGCGTCTCCGCGGCGGCTGCTGCCGTTGTGCCGGACTCATCCTCCGTCTGGGAGGCGCCGTTGCTGGTGGGCGTCGCCGCGTTGCCGTTGGCCCCGCGCTGTGGCGTGGGCGTCCCGTTGGTGGAAGAGGATGAGGCCGAGGCCGCTGCTTTTGCTGCTGTCGCGGCGGCCGCTACGGCCGTGTTCTGTTCCCTCTGTTTGTCGAACCAGCTGCCAAATACCTTGTCTGCGGCTGCCAGCGTCGGGTCCTCGCGTCTAGCGGGCGTCGCGGTTTTGGAGCGTGATCTGCGCGCCGACTTTCCGAACGAGCCCGTCTCCGTGATGACCCTGCGGCCGCGGGCTCCTGTGGCGGCGTGGTGTCCATCGTGTCTGTTGATTGGTGAAGTGCATTCAGTTAGATCAGGTGCTGCCTCCCACTTATCATCATCATCACCAGTGCGGCAAGGGCGCTGGAGCGACGGGTTAACGAACTGTGGAAAGAGCATCGCGTATGGTCGTTGCTTGCCGTCCTCACCCACGTAGAGTTCATCGTCGGGCACGTTGTGGAGGATTAAAGGAGCCATTCTGGATTGAAGTTCGATTCGAGTCAAAGGAAGCGATATGGTTTAAATGCCAGTCATCGAGGGCTCATTCCTGCCTGCTGGTCACATGCCGCGTTGCCGAGGACAATGAATTTTTTCTCGCCGCCCAGAACAAGCGCGAGAAGTGTTAGCTCTTTTCTTTATTCCTCCAATTATTTGTCCAACTTTTTTTTTGGCTGCTTGAACAGAGACGCGAAACTTGTCCCAGCAACGGAGCTGTAAATCACTACTAACGGATCCATCCTTGCGCAGTTGAGGGTCCGCAGGAGGCTGAGACCCACAATAGTAAAGCGGGGTCCGATGATCAGCCGATAAGCGTCACCTGTTTGACGTGGGCAAGCTCTTATCGATAAGCTCTCAACCCCGGTCGAGCTTCCTCCGACGGCTACTCCCCATTAACATCGGAACAAAGTTGCCCATCCAAGCCTCGTTTGCTGTGGGATTAGGGCAAATCAGATGGAATCTGAACCGACCTACACGATTTACATCCGTCTCCCCTTTCCTAGGGGAGACTTCGTAGACCCTCCGCCTGTAAGCAAGAAGGCCATGATCCTGATCCTCTCCCTTTGTGTTTGGTTTGTGGTTACAGAAGGCAAATAGGCTGACAAGCGGCTGGCGGCCCACCTGTTAGGTCAACTGGGATTCGTCCAAGGACGAGGCTCTGTGGAACATCCTCTCGGGTGTATCCAAGACGGAGATTGATTGTGAGCCTTCCATCCCCTCCTGGTACTCGCCTTGTTTCCATTTGTGATGCTCACCATAGCCAATCTATAGGGGATGCCATGTATGACCATCCGATCCCCTGCGTTACCCCTTCCTTGCCATCCCTTTCCACCCTGGTCACCCTTTTTGCCAGTTCATCCCATTCCCTTCTCTGTCTCTTCCAAATCCCATCGTTCCACAAGCCACCATCTCGTCTGCTAACAGGACTCTAAAACCGCTGTGTAGCGCCTCAAAGTTCGAGGTGACGGTAGACTTCCTCCTCCAGCAGGTAACCTACCTCACCGAGCGCCATGCTTCCCAGGTCCGGGCGCAAATGCGGAAGGCCACGGTCTCAAAGGGCTCTGCAGCTCCATCCCCCGTCCCCGGATCCGACTCAGCCGCGGCGATGGCAGCGGACATGAGGCGGACCGCATCGGGAGGAGGCGGCCCAGGCGGGCGAGCTCCCTCGTCCCTGTCGGTCCGTAAGGACTCACCACTCCCCAAGAACGAGGGTGGCGCCGGCGCCACCGGGAACAGCTTCACAGTCAGCAAGCAGCCGCCCTTCTCGCGGCCACAGGTCTCTCGCGCCTCGTCGTCAAGCAACACGGCCGCGCACCGGCAAGGCGGAGGGGGATCGTCAACGCCACGGGCCGCAGGCGAGAGGCCCGGGTCCGCCCGCTCGCAGCGCAAGAGGCTCTCGTCGCTGCCGATAACGACGGCGGCGGCGGTATCCGACAACGACGGCGACGACGACGGCGATAACGAGGAAGAGGGCCACCATCCCCCAACCGCCGCCGCCAACCATCTTTTCGGTGCCGATGAAGACCCAAATTCACCCGGCCCAGCTGAGTCCAGCTCCGCCACCTCTTCGGCGGAGTCCAGCCCGGCCCAGTCACGCATCATCCGCCGCCCCCCGCGCTTCCAACCAGCGCCCGCGGCTGCCGGTGGCGGGGCTGCAGGCGTCGGCGCCGGTGGCGGTGGCGGCGGCACAGGCGGCACGGTAGATGGGCCGAGCTCCCCCGACGAGGTGGACGAGGACGACGACGCTGAGCCGGCCTTCCTCCCTTTCAAGGGCCAGGGGCAGTACTCAGACCCGAGCGCGACGCTGCGGGACCCCCGCGACTTTGTCAGGCGCGGGCAGCAGCAGCAGCAGCAGCAGCAACAGCAGCCACCGCAACTCGACTCCGGTAGCGGCGGCGCCAAGAGCGACCACCGGGCCAACGGCGCCGTCACCCAGTCGCAGACGTCGGACTCGTCCACGGGGTCCGCGGCTCTGGTGAACAAGTCGCCCGCCCGTGGACACGGCCACCGCCATCACCACGGCCACGGGGGCCACCGGGGTCCGCTGAGCCCAAGACGGACGGCCGAGCTGTCCGGTCGCAGCCCTAGCAGTGGAGGCAAAGGGAAAGGACAATCAAAAGACGGGAGTGATGGCGGGACGACGCCGAGCATGGGGAGCAGCTTTAGTGATCTCGACGGTGCGTTTTCTCTCCCCAGCCATCTTCATTTTCCCACACTTCAATGTTGAGCCACCGGTCGGAAGACGATGACACAACCAGGACGGGGGCTTTTCTCCCTCTTAACCCTGAAATTTTGCAACCCCGCTGTCTTGTAATAACCCCTCGGCCACTGACCACCACCACAACATGAACAGACGCCTCGGTCACGCAATCCGCCCTCGAGGAAGCCCTGGCCAGCAAGATGCAAAACGAAGGCACGATTGGCAGCCGCATGAGTACCCTCGGGCAGGCCTTTAGGAGCCGGTACCTGCCCAAGGGGAACCAGCCTGCCTCTTAAACCCCGCTAAATTCGAGTCGCCGGAGCAGCTTGTCGGGTGTTTTTCTTTTCCTACATCATTCTTCGCTCTACCCCGCGTTTCTTTTCCCTTGTTCTATTTTTTTTTTTACGAATAGATGTTTTATTATGATTTTGTCCGAGCACCGGGTATTTGTCCTTCCCAAAGAATTCATTCTTGGCAGAGGAGTTGGGTTTACGGCTTCGACTTGTGCCGGGGGATTACAGGATCACAGCGCAGAACGGATTCATCACCCCATGGAAGGGAGGGCCACGGCAAGGCCGGGAAGGCACTTGCCACTACGTTCACTTGGAAGTATGTAAAAAAGAGTAGCATATTCTAGTGAGCAAGGTAGATATCAACATTGCTTTATGTACCTATTTATACCATTCCTCCACTCTCCATCCCACTAATTCCCTACCTACCTAGGTAGGGAGAGACGCAGTAAGTGTAACCACCCGTCTCCGCAGCCCGCATTGTACTTGAACTCTCACCTTCCCCTCAAGCCTCCCCGCCAGAGGTTATTATTCAGCCTCCTCGGAACGAACTACCGGGACGGGTTGTGTGCAGGAAGGCGCCGTGGTGCGAGGGAGTTTGATGCACCCCGAGAACCCTTACAGAGTTTGTCACATCTTTCATTATGTGTATCATTGGCCCCCTCATCGTTAGACCCAGCCTCCGAATATTCCGCTGTTATCGTTGCCATCCCTCCTTCTCTTTGGTGCTCATGCCTGTCGACCTCATTAGCGAGTATAAGAGTACAGGGGGGGAAAAGAAGGAAATTTTCGAATTCCCCACGAGCGAGCGGGGCGGTAGGTCACCTACCTATTTGAAAGTCCGGTGGAGGGAGGCCTCAAAATCAAGCACCTACCTATCCTCAACCCTTCCCAGGGAGTCCTGGCACACAGGCAATGGGTCGAATTGTATACGGGCCACCCAACAGAAGTGACGGCTCAGCCAGGTCCGCGTAGGTATCTCCAGCCAGCGCCGTCCAGGATATACTCCCAACCGACCACTAGACATACCTCCGACGCCGTGGCTCGCCGGCATCACGACTTCCACCTGTGTTTCCTGCGTCAGAAAACCTTTCGGTGACTTCAGTTTTCTATGTGGCATCGCCATCAGCAGCGATGCGGCAGTCGACTGGTCACGATGAGAATTGGAACGGAAGTTGTTTTAGTTCATATCTCCCCAAAGTTGGCTGTATCAAGATTACCTCCTAATAGTAACGTGTACCTAGTAGTGCAGACTGAATTTTTGTTCATGAAACCGGATCCCATGTAGACAGTGAAGTTCAGTGACGTTCAATCCTCGGAATCGAATCCTCCCCGAGCGGAGAAGAAAGACCAATAAGTTCAACACTTAGGAACATGAAGTCCCTTAAAGGGGACCAACAATAAGCCAGATCCTCGGATTGTATGTCAGAGAAGTGCGAAAGTGAAAAAGAATATTTGTACCAGCTCCCTTGATAATTAAACAACGCATGACAGATCAGACCGTGACCGAAAATCATCAGACTATGTCATGAAACAAGCCAGTTTTTCTGCTCAGGAGATCTGATGGAATACAACAAACATGTGGGATGTACTGGAACTGTGTGTGCGAAAAATCTGAATGTGAGGCCGGGAGATATGAACTGGTGAGCAAGTCCAGAATGGGCAGTGCCGTCTGGACAATACTGCGAGATGTTGAACAGGTCCCGAACGAGCAGTGCCGTCTAGACCATGCCAACGGGGTGCGCGCCTGCATAGCATCTTCCAGTCAGCAACGTACTACAGCATGATCTGCCAAATGAGAGATGAGTTCTAGACCTACCGCGATAGTTGTATCGGAGAACTCGCGTCAGCGAGCTGACGCTGTCGTCCTTCCTCATCTTGCTGACGCCAGGGTGGGCGTTGGGGACGAAGGCGTCCAGTTGGACCTCGGCAGGGCGAGTGGGCGGCGGGGGGTGCTGAGGATTGGGCTGCTGCACAATGGGCCTGGCGCTCGAGGGTCCCCATCCAGAGTGATCATCGAAAGTGCTGGCAGGCTGCACAGGCGGCGGCATAGTCTGGAGCTCGACGCCCTGCTCGATAGAACCGTCAGAGGCGACGGGGAAGCCATCCCGAGGAGGGCCGGTGTTGGAGGTGGCAGCGGCGCCGGCAGCTGCATCGGCACCGGCACCGTCCCCAGTCCTCTTCCTCCTACCGGCCTCAAGGTCATTCTCTCGGACGGCCTCAATGTTCTTGAGGCGAACCATGTGGCATCTCCAGAGGAAGATGATGATGATGAGGACTGTGAACATGATAGAGAGGGACGTGATTACCGAGATCTCAAGCGGGCTAAGCTGAAACGCGGCACCATTTCCCAGATACTTCGCCGGATCAGACACCACATTGGTGGCATTCCGATCGGTGGGGACACTACCATAGCCAGCCATCGTGGTTGAAGTGGATGTCAAGGTGATAGATTTGGTGATAGATGTAGTGAAGGATGCAGTGGAAACAGCGCCGGCAGGTGCGGTAGTGGGTATGATAGTGGATGTGGTGGTAGGTGTGGCGGCGGGGACGTGCTTGGTGGTATATAAGGTGAGGGTTGAAGTTGAAGCGATATACTGGTGAGAGATATCTGATGGATGGTTCATTTAGACAGGCTGGGGTGATTTTTCGAGATCAGTAAGTGTGTGTGTTACAAACGGGGAAAGATGGAAAATTTCTCCTACCTTCGAACTGCAAATCCTTTCAGTTGATTTTCCTTGACTCTCTTATGAAAGGTAGGACCGTAGACAGCTTTGCGGCCGAGCGAAGGGCCTGCAAGCTGCCACAGCGGTCTCTGAGGAGATGTATGTTAGGCCACTGACATGCTTGCCACAGGACTGATGATCTAGTGATGTGGGGGAGAAGAAGTGGCCTGGGGGAGACGAAGTGATCTGGGGGAGAAGAAGTGCTGGGTAGGTGGGTGGGAAGGGAGAACTGTAAAGATTGGGCACGATTGCAATGAGGCCACACGCCCATTGAGCTTGAGTGACGGGGAATTTGATTCAGTATCATGGCGTGAGTCCTGATACCGGATGTGAAGGTGATGAATGTGTGAGGAGTGGGATTCCAGATGGGAGGCATATCATCGAGGAATTGTGTAAAAACACCCACTTCTTGATGGCTACTGACGCCCGGGCGAGAATATCGGCCGGTTGGACCAGAGAATGGTGAGGTTGAAATTGAAGATGACTGTTGTGATAAGAACTGGAGAGAGGGAAGAGAATGGAGAAGTTGGGGTGGGGGAAGTAGAACGGGAGAGGTGGAGCCGGGGAGGTTGAACAACAGGGTACGGCTGAGACCGCGTTTGTTGTTTTTGGACTGTCCCCTTACGTGAAAAAGGAAAGTGCTTCTAGCCTCGTACCTGCCTCACTCTCACCTCAAAATGGAAGGAGCCAGGGCAGGCGGGGAGTGGCAGCAACCTGCAGACGGGCCCGACTTACTGGCTGTTACTGCAGGGACCGATTTTGGTTGGCACATGTACCTTGAGAGATCGCCAGATCCATGGATAGAATACAAGGGACCAGGCTGCTCGTACGTGTGCTGTGGTAGTAGAAAACATCAACGTTGTTGCTCGTTGGGTAGGTAGCCAGGTGTGCTAAATCTGCCACGCCTTCCTACCCACTACGAACATGCATCTGCTCCTCCTCCCAGTCTCCCGCCTTTTGTATCTGTTTCTGTGACCAACTGTCCAGCAGATCTGGCTCCAGAGTGGGTAGATGCGAATGGCCACGGGCCAGAGGGTGGGTAGGTCGATGGGTATG
Organism: Pseudohalonectria lignicola; assembly: GCA_003049395.1. NCBI lineage: Eukaryota > Fungi > Ascomycota > Sordariomycetes > Magnaporthales > Ophioceraceae > Pseudohalonectria > Pseudohalonectria lignicola. The sequence goes on from PYSP01000246.1 coordinate 33,616, forward strand.
CAAGTCCTCTATACACGAGTTCGCTCATCCTACACTGAGGGCTTTAGGCACGGATTCGGGCCTCCCTGGGGTGGCGTCGGGTTGGTAGTTCCCATAGATGGATAGAATATCATATACAGGAGAGATCAGGTGGCCTCTCATCACAATGTTCTCCGCGTCACTCTCGAAAGCTGGTGAAAATAGAGCGTCCATTAGTCTAGCAAGTGCGTCTGGAATTTGAGCCTCCTTTCTTCCGCAAAAACATTGAATGATCTTACAGGTATACTGACTGTAGGCCAATGGGGGGAAAGTAGACCATACGGCAGAAGGTGGGACACGGACAACGGCGGGTATGTGCATATGACAAGCGAACTAGTCTTGAGATGAACGGAGCTTGTGTGACGGGATTCAGTACCTGGTTAATGCCTTGTAATGTGAACCAGCTCGGGGACATGACAGCTTACCCCGGCTGGAACTAGGAAAGATATCCCCGATGCCTTGCCTTGGTACAGCCGATGGGAGCCATGCTGGATACAATATCTGCCAGAATCACTCTCAGAGGTCAACTATCGGCGTTGGGGATACCTACCCTGAGCATTTCGTCTTGAAATACTCGGTGGTGAAGCAGGTGACCAGAAGATTAGGTATCTAGGCGGGTTGGTAAGGCAGGTACCTAAATCAGCAGACAGTGAGAAGCCATGTCGAGATGCACAGAAACGGGTACAAAAATCCCGGTGACGAAGCGCTGGTGCACCCAGGCAGCCAAGAAGATCAAAAGGGCATGGCTGGGCACACCCTCACGATTCAGCCAGAGGGAGCTTCCTTGGCCATAAGTAAGTTTGTGGAAGAGAAAGAAAGACCCTAATTTCAAGCACAAGATGTCTCCCAATGGGGCACCTGCCGAGACCGTTCACCGTCGACCGCAGTAGAATGGTATCCGCGTGGTAAGTTTGCGTAGTACACATATTCACGAACTGAGGAAGGCCGCATGTGCTCCCTAAGTTGAAAGTCCCCCGCCGAATCCTACCCGGAAGAGCATTTCCTTATCTCACTGAACCATCCCAGATCAGCCAGCAGGAGGCGCGCTTCCATCCCGAGACATACCTACATACCTACCTAGAGGCACTGAGGTATGTACTCCTTCCATCCATTCACAGCGACGGAGCGAGCCTCCCGTCGGGACCTATGGAATGACCTAACAGAAATCACACCGGCGTCATGCTGACTAAACACCCATTGGCCAAAGTCACGGTCGTGCTCACACGGATTCGCATCGGGCTCGGGTCCCGGCTCTCGATCGTTTTGAAGTGCTTCAGAACGCGGAACAGCGTGTACGAGATCTGCGTGAGTGCGAACTGCTGACCGATGCAGATCCTTGGGCCTCCGCTAAATGGGGTATACTCCCATCTGATGCCCCAAAAAAATGACGAAGGAGGAGGAGAAGAAAGGAATTGCCATGTTAGTAAAAACCCAAACAGTAACCGGGGATGAAAAGTCTGGGAGTGGCCGGACAGGAACAAATACTCACCCTACACGTAGCTCCTCCCACCTCTCCGGCCGGAACTCGTTCGCGTCAGGGCCGTAGATGTCCTTCCTCCGATGCGTCGAGTAGCTCGACCACCGACACGACGTCCCAGCCGGGACTAGCATGGGCGCCTTCCCGTCCGGCCCGCCGCCACGGGGGAGGATGACCTCTTTGTTTGAGCTTCGAGAGTTGGTAGCCACAGGGGGGAACAGACGCAGGGCTAAAACAACAGTATTAGCCTCCTGCTGACGTGAGACGCACATCACGGCTTTTCCCCCCCTCTCCTATTTGCCCCTACATCACCCGCCTCGATGCGGTTAAGAACGTTTAGAGAGCTGACATACCTTCCCTGACAACATTCTGCAGATACTTCATGCCCCTGAGCTGCTCCCACGACGGGTTCTCCTCCCCGAGCTCCTCAATCTCCGCGACGACCTTCCTCACCACCTCCGGGCTGCGGGCGAGGAAGTAGAACATGGCCGTCATAGCCCCGGCCGTGGTGTCGCGCCCGGCGATGATGATGGAGAGCACCTGGTCGAGGATATACTCCTCGTCGGCGCCCGAGTCGACCAGCTCGTCGAGGAAGACGTAGCTCCGCCGCCCACCCTCGCCACCCTCCCTTTTCTTCTCCTCCCCAGCGGCGGCCCTCTCAGATCTCGCCTTCGCCATCGCCTTGGCCACATAGAAGCGCACAAACGACCGAATCTTCTTGACCCCTTCGTCAAACCTCTTGCTCGGGGAGAGGTGCATGACGGGGCCCAGCCTCGCCCGCCTGGCGCCCTCGAAAGAGACATAATCAAAGGCCTCGAGGAACTCCATAGCCTCGGGCGAGGCCCGCAGCAGCGACTCAGTCGAGCAGCCGAGCATGAAGTCGGTGCTCGAGTCCATGGTCATGCGCATCAGTAGCTCTTGCAGGTCGAAGACGGCGCTGCCGCCGTCGCAGGCCTCGCACAGCTGCCGGACCAGGTTGCCGACGTGGGTGGCGAAGCACCTCAGGTCCGCCACCTGGTCCCTGACGAAGCTCGGCCGGATCGTGGACCTGGCCTCGTGCCAGGCAGCGCCGTTGGTGGTGAAGACGCTCCTCCGGCCCAGCTGGGGGAGGACGGCCCAGAGCCTGGGCCCGGCGATGGGCCAGTGCTCGAAGCCGGTCGCCAGGATGGACTTGATGTTGTCGGGCTCGTCCGTCATGAGCATCCACCTGCCCAGGGCCAGGTTCCAGTGCGTGTGCCCGACGGCCAAGAAGCGCTCGACGAAGACGTCCAGGAGCCTCCCCTCGCTCAGTGCCCGGCTCGACTCGCGGAACCAGCCCACCCCGAGGAGGAACTCGCCATGCGGGTACACGGCGGCGGGGAGGCAGCCCAGGCGGCGGGCGCGGAGCTCGAAGAGGACGCGCCAGAGGAGCACCTGCTGGAGCTTGAGGAATGCCAGGCTGCCGAGGTGGAGGCGCCACCCTTTTTTCTGCCACCAGCCCTCGTCGGCGCAGACGGCCAGGCCGCCGCACCAGGCTGGCGGGGCCGAGCTGCTGAGGTGGCAGAGGGACAGGTAGTAGCTGAGGAATGCGACCGGAGCGACGACCAGGGAGAGTAATATGTAACGGGTCAAGGGCGCGAGAGCCATGATGAAGACCATGACGGCGCTTCTAGCCATGACTTGGCGATGCGAGGGGAGGTCTCCGATACTGTTCTTCAGGATAACCAGGGCGATGAGACTATTCCCGCGAGCTCTGCTTTGCAGATGGGACGGCAGTAAACTTCTACAGAGCGGTATAGATATCCGGTTGAAAAGATGATAGCGGTTCGGGAAAGAAGATGGGAATTACATGTCGTGGTTTTTATACCCTCCAGCTGCTGACGGCATGTGAGACAAATAACCCCTCGTGGCGTCTTCAGCAGCGCCACGGCGATCGTTCCAAGCTCAGCGAGGCTTGGCGAGGACAGCGAGGACAGCCGAAGATGTGTATGGTCGTATATAAGTACTGATCAGAGACGGGACTGCTCCCTCCCATCTTAAGTACTGGTTTAACGACTCGGCTCGGAGCTGATGTGCTACCAGGGTTTATGCTTTTGAGGCTGATCCCCTAGCCCAGCGCTTGGTGTGAATGGGGCTCCTGGCGAGCAGAGCAGACAGGACGGCAGAAGAATGCTGGATAGATGTCAATCACACACCTGAGAGCGAGGGGTGACGATAAAGTAGATGCAACATTCCTTTGTAAAGGCCCAGCATCTCCAACTCAGTCCCTCGGCTCGTTCGTTTTTTTTTGTGGCTAATCTAGGGGTCTCCCCTGGCTTCCAGCTCGTCTCTACGTAGCAGTATGAACGCATCAGGAAACCCCACACCGTCAACTGGCCTCGGCGTGGTTTTTGTGTTTCGCCATGGCAGCCCACCGGAGATACTCTATGTAGTATGCCCGCTCTGACATTGCGGGGAAGAACCGAGTATCTCTGATTGCCTGCTATACTCCTCTAGTGTAACTCCAGGCTTTTTTTTTCGCTGGCTCCATCCCAATGTCCCGCCCGAAACTGCAGACCAACACGGTTGACCTGTCCAAGTTCGCCAAATCTGGGCAGCCGCTGCCGTTTTGGTTGGCGCTCTCATACAAACGGGCCCTGTGATATCTGCGTGAGGCGCAGATTTCGCGATTGAGGGTCTGAACTTGGCTTGGCGTACTTGGAGACATGTGAAAGAAGGCAGTACGTAGTACGTACACGTATTCATGTCTCACCCGCGTCGAAAGCAGTAGCATGTCATTCCCGTACGGACGACAGATGGGTCGTGCAGCAGCAGCCTAATCCCTCATTCGGTCGAGCAATACGATGTGCGGTGATTTCATGCGCCGACGTACGTGCCAAATAATATGGCTGGCATCCCTGCAACGAGGTGTGAATGAGACCCTGTTAATGGCTTGACTAGGACTGTGTAATAGCGATTGTATTTATACGGTGTCGTAAAGCATGCCATCGTAGCTGTTGATCCTCCTCCCCCTTTCCCCTCCTGATATCTACTTCTAGTCCACCCTGCCCAGGTTGACATATGGTTCAAGCAAGATCCCGGTTGACGAAGCAAATTCGCAACAATGCTGTGTGTGCGTGCAAGTAGGTAGGTAGCCGCCTGGGCCTAGTCGGCCCCTTTCCCCTTCCCCGCTCCCCCTTTCCGCCGATATATGATTTCCACCATGCGCCGTTTTGATCGGAGGTACATATGTGCGAATGAGACACTAATATCATGGTCTCACATAAAGATAAAGCACAGCAAAGATGAGGAAACAAAAAAATCCCAAAGCAAAAAGACAAACGCCGACCGTTTCGCCAAATTGCGCCGAACTATGTTGAGGGGAATATCATTCACAGGCTAGGTATCGGCCGGATGGGGAGGTACAAGTTCGACCTAAGTTCGCCGTTGACCCCTGTGAGCTCGTGCTCGACGCCGGCCAGGCCGCCTAAGACGCGGGTCCGCCGGCCGGTGCATGCGGGGACCTCTTCTTGAGCGAGTTCCTCTTCGAGGCGCCACCGGGGCTGGTCGTAGCAGCTGTTGCTGCCGTCGCGTTATCGTTGGTGTGTGAGGTACGGTTGATGTTGGCATTGGTGCCGGTGGCGGTGTCGGTGTTGGTGTGGTCGACGGCGTATTGGTTTCTGACACCATCAGTAGCCTTCCGCTCGAGCAGATGCGACGCAGACCTCCGGTATCCGGCAGCGCGGGCCTTTGTGGCTGCTGTTGTGGCCGCGAGGCCGAGCTCCGGGTCTATGACCGACATGGACCTTGCTTTCCGGTGCAGGCTGTTGCTTTGTTGTAATCTCCGCTCCTGCTGCCGACGTTGCTGTTCGGCGTAGTAGGCGGTGTCGTCGTGATGGACCGCCGGTGGAGGGGGGTCCAGGATGATGCGGCTACTAGCGCGCCTCTCGCGGTTGACGATGGCGGCCCGAACGCTACCGTCGCTGTCCACGTCGTACCGTTCATGTTCCTTCCCCTTCTCGTTGGTCTTGCGCAGCGTCCCTGCAGCCGGTGCCGCCGCCCAGCCACCGCCCACGATGAAGACGCGCAGGCCGGACCACCTCTCGGGCCACGTCTTGCCGTCCGTCTCATCGACGAGAACGAACACGACGCCCGTGGCAAGTCCCAGCAGCACCGCGATGGTCAGGATGTAGGCACCGGCGCGGTCGCCGGCAGTCATGGGTGGCAGGTCCTCGAGAATCGAGCTGGGCGTCTTCCGGCCCATGTCTCCTCCTCCAGCGGACGGGTCGCCAACCGATGTGCCGCCCGTTTTGTCCGTGACGGGTGCCGTCGAGTTCTCAGCCATGTTGCCGAGCGTGACCTCCAGCGCGGCCATCTGCTGGCCCAGGCCGAGAACGGGGGCGTGGGTGTCGTTATCGGTCCAGACAAGGCCGCACATGCGCCCGTTGGCGCCGAAGCTGCACTTCTTGGCTGCAGCCACGGCCGAGGACCGCAGAAGGGGCATTGTGTACGAGGCCGACCAGGGCGCCCACTTGGTCGTCGCCGCCATCCAGCGGCTGAGGTAGGCCTTGAAGGACTGCTGGTCCGTATCGCACTTCTGGACCGTCTCGCAGGGCACCTCTGTCATGATGTCCTTCTTGTCACCCGTGAAGAAGATGTGAGTGGCGTTGAGCAGGCCCTCGGTGCGGGTGCGCCAAATCTCCCGTGCTGGGCCCGTCGAGTAGTTGTACATGGCGGCTGCACCGTGCAGGAAGCTCCCCGCGTTGTAGGTCCACTGGTACGGCACAATGTTGGTGCAGTTCTGCGGAACGTGCCCGCCGTCGAAGACGTTGTAGCTGTTGTCGATGAACCTGACACCGATCATCCAGTTCCACGTCCGCTCAGCCCACTCGGCGTATGTGTGATTGCCCGTGTATAGCGCCAGTCGAGCGGCGATGTTGAAGAAGCAGCCCTGAGAGATGGTGTTTTTGTAGTCGAAGCCGTTGTTCCAGGTGAAGATCTGCCACCGCAGCCCTCCCGCGCACGTCTCCGAGTCCCACCGCGACGCCTGCGTGTTGAAGACGGCCTGTGCCAGTGCCAGCCACTGCGGCTTGTCCTTGGGCGGATCTGGGAACTTGTACTCGGCCGCCGCCATCACCGCCACGCCCCAGAAACCTTGGTCGTCGTTGCCCTCGTTCATGATCTGCGCCCTCGGCATGTAATCGTTCAACTCACCAACCTGAGCCAGCAGTCCCTGCGTCACGAGGTCGTTGAACTTGGTGTCACCCGTGTAGTACCAGTAGTCAATGAGGGCACCCATCATGGCTCCTCCCTCCCACCAGTAGTACGGCGCTGGCAGAATCCCGGGTGTTCCCCCAGGGAGATGCCCAGTGTAGTATGTGTCTATCATGTCGGTCGCAATCTGGCGTGATATGCTCTTGATAGAATCTGTAAGGGACACAAGGGGGGCGGGGGTTACATCATGTCAGCCTATCCGCTTCCCGCATGTCCGCTTGCTCAACTTGTCAGCTTCCCTCTCTTCGGGGTCTCTGGTGCTGCATACTAGCCGAATTAGGATCCAGGGTGTACGCCTCAGTCAAGGTAAGGCCAACGACGCCGAGCAGCGAAGCTGCCAAGCAGCGGTAGGGATGTCGCCAACCCCACATCCTGGGCAGCTGGCAAGATGCGAGCTCGAGCAAAGAACCTAAGCTTAAAGTCTCAAGTCGGAAGATTCCAGAGTGGTACTATAGCATTGAGACCACGGGCAAATTCTTGGCTGATGGGTCGGGCCTTCCCCTCGGCCGTTCGCTGGGTTCAACGGCCTTGAGGCTACGGAAGACCTCGGCGATGCACGGGTCCGCCGATGCGAGCCCAAGCCGAGTCCTCCCAGACGACACGATTCGAAAGAGCCCAGACCTGCCACGGTTTACAGGCCGGCCGGCTGCAGAACGCAATCCTCGACTCCTTTCTATCAGTCCCCTCCGCAGCTGCTCGAATACGCGCAATGGTATTGGTGGACAGCTGTGTAGCGGTGGACTGGGTACCGTGTACCGTCCATCGACAGGACAGGGCACTGGGCAAGTACTTATTCGACCAGTCGAGTGACGGAGGCAGCTGGAGAACCGTTCCTCGTGCTTTTCGTTCTGCTGCAGCACCGGTTTTGTCCTGGTGCAAACCTGGAAAGGGACCGCGAAACTAAAAACACGACACCGAATCTGACAGGATGCGGCCGTTAGACAGTTGCATGTTGCTAAGGTGGAAAGTAAGGAATAAGAGGTTTCCGCCAAAGCTTGAAAGCCTTGATCGCTCTTGACGGTTGTTTCCTTTTTTGCTCTTTACATGCGCGACGGCAGGCACTAACAAGGCAATACGAGGAAAGACTTTAAAACCTACAGGGAGCTCATTCCAATTCTGACAGACGGGGTCTGTTATACGAAGTTCTTTGAAAATGCGGGACCGACCAATACTCATCACCCCAGCAGTCCAGCAGGGAGCATAGAAATGGCTGGGGCGCCTTGAACGTTGTATTTAGACATGTATGCCTGCCTACATACTCCACAGAGCAGAAGGTGGAGAAAAGGCTGCTCATACATCATGGTCTTTCTTTCCTCGCCACTGCTCCTCATGCCTTGCCGTTAGTTTGCAAAGATGATCAGCGGCCCTGGCCTGCCACGGCGGGGTGGAGCATGAGCCGTCAACTAAAGAGAGGGGTGCTTGCAGATGGGATATGCAAGGTTTACAAGGGGCAGGAAGTCTGAATTGGTGGTCGGAAACTTTTGTCCTTTTGTCTTTTTGTTGCCAGAGAAAGTGGTGGGGGGCACCCACACCATGGTGGCATGACTATTGAATTATAGAGTGGCATGCAGAGACACAGGTTGTCAATGGCTGCGGTACAAGGCAACGCTTTTTTTTCCCGGGCTTGCTGCGGTGTCGCTGCGGTAGCTCGTATTACACACAGCTACCTATGAATGGAAACCTGGGGATTACCATCGGAGCGCCTTTCCTTCGGGCGCAACCCTCACAGTCGTTGAAGAGGGCAATCATGTCCGACTGTCCGGTCCATCGACATCAGACACCCCAGGCTTCCCTGGACTTCTCTGAGCCGGCTGCAGCGGCGGAGATCCAAGGGCAGGGAGGCAAGCCAGGCCGATCGGGGTGATCAGCCGAAAGGAGAAGAGCACACCGTACAAATCGTCCAAACATTGTTGTGTCCTGTTGGTTGGGGTAATGAGGTGGTGGGAATACGTACCTATAATAACGACTCTTAATAATGCCAGCACATGTAGTATGCCAAGACATCCATAACGCCCTTGCGGTCCATGAGAGCGGGAAGGGGAGCTCATAGTGTTCAGCATAGTACGGATAGTGCTCGTCGTGTTCATCAAGGTGGCTGGAGTCTTGATATCATGCAATGGCATGGGAATTCCCTAGACTTATGGGCCATCCCGAACACGTTGCTTAAGTCACCCAAGGCCCTAGTAGTAGTAACCCCAGGGCAGGATGAGGGTGGGGTATAGGTAATCAACTTCGTGCAAACATTGAGTGTGAATGCCGGCTTGTGATGACACTTGCATGTTGTCCTCCAAGGGGAATCTGATCAAACTCATCCTGAATCCGTACATTTATTCTCAACGCCTTTGGGACCCAGGTTCAGCATATTATGCGGCGGCCAGTCCCAAGTTGGTTACGACAGCATGGGCGAAAGCGATATCTCCCAACCTCTCGAAAGTGCAATCGAAAGCTGAGGAGATGGCGGCTGGAGACCCCAGCCTGTCCGCGCCATGCCATGTGCCCAAATCCAGGGCATTATTGCTATCTGCTCGCTGAGACCAGCCGGCAGTCGAGCAACCCAATGGCTTAAATGGCCCACTAGGTAGTCAGGGAAATCCCTCTCCAATAAGCTGCCAGTCTTGTCCCAACCCAAGATAAAGAGCAGAAAGAGAGTCGTGGGAGCCGAGGATGATGTCGCTAACTCGCTATGATCGGCTGACCCCATCCCTGCGCCGCCAGGTCGCCCGCCTACCCGCCAAAAAATGTGAATATTGATAGTGGGGTTCGCCGAGGGAAACAGCCGGATTTGGCAAGCTGAAAGGTGATGATGAGGTTGGTGCTCGACGAGTGTGAGCGAGCTAGTAGTTCGCACATGCCATTATCCATACGGATTACGGATCACTTGTGAGCAACTGATACTGTGACATAGCTGCGAGGTGAGACAATTCAGGAACAGACTATCTCTATCATGCTACGGATAGAATATCGCCATTACAGTATTGACATTGGTGCTAGTTTTGGGAAGGGCATTGTTTAATTACTATCGGCGCACAAGCAACTAGGTAGCTACGGGATCGACTTTGATCTTTCCAAGCCGCTCCACAGGGTGCTTGGTGATGTAGAGGCGGCGGACAGTTCTGCAAGCCATATGCAACATCCATCCCAGGTGAAAAGCAGTGAGTGACACAGCAACCACCCCAAAGCGCTAAAGTTAGATGCCCAACATGGAGGTAGGATGCCTTTCCGATGGCTGGGACTTTCAAAGGCTTATTTCCATCGGAAACCGAGGGGAACAGTGAGCTCATGGGACAAAGTTTGAGGGGGAACCAGGAAGAGCTAAATCTACAGTCACCAGCCAGCGACATTGATTCATTCGTGATGTGATGACTGACGGATATAATTCACTTTGATGTCTATTTAATCAGGCGAAGTCCGGGGCGACACTTGGCTAGCTGTACCATACTTGGACAGTCTCTTCTGGCGGCTGTTTAGTGGTCATTAGGGTACATTACGGGTAGCCTCGTTCAGCCTTAAAGGGGCGGTCCCAGGATGCCCTGTGGCAAACCTTGGCAAGACCAAATCCTAATCCGAACCTTAGGTACCTTAACCGAGCACCTAGCAACTTCATTCCCCGACCCACTGTAGTGTCCCAGTTGTGGTAATCATTATATCTGTGTCTGACCGACGAATGCCCGGCCTGCCCCTTTGTCCTCTCATGTCTTTCCATCCTCGGTCCGTCACCCCCCTGGTCTTTCACTTCGTCGCTCCTACGGGCCCCTCCCGAATTTCTCGAGACACAAGGAGAGGCACGACAGAAACGAACAAACAAACGATACACAGCTTCTCATCGGCGACGAAAATCCCTTGGCCGAACAATGGTTGCTCCCGCCGCTTCAGGGATGTTGGATCCCACCAAGCCAGCGAAACCCAAGTATCCAGTCATCCTCAGTGATGCTCTGCTGGGGAAACCTCCCACCGAGGTCTTGACAGGAGTAAGATGTATGTAGGCCACCCGCCTGCGCTGAAAAAGCGTCATCACCTAGCTGCGTCGCCAGACAATCGAGACTCCAAAGTTGTGGCCCGTGAGAGCTGAGAGCTGACGGCATGGCATGGAGGAGAATAGATAATCACAGGCCAAACGACGCTGCGCCGAGCAGCGCGCGGATAAAGGCGTCACCGCCCGTCGGCAGCGGCGCCTTCGACCTGGCGTTCCGGGACGCTGAAAACAACAAGTATGATTACACGGGGACTCGGGCGGCGGACGAGAACCAATACGTGCTGGTCTTCGACCCCGAACGGGAGGCCTTTGTGCTCCACAAACTCGACTCCCTCTTCAACATGAACCTCGTCAGCACGCCGACGAACTCGGACGCGGCCAGCTTAAAGAAGGAACACCCTCACCTGACCGGGTTCGGCGCCCGGGCGGAGAAGAAGGCGCCCGCTGCGAAGGCGAAGGCTAAGGCCGGCGCGAGCTCGGTGCTCCGCGCCAACAACACTAAGAAGAAGACCCCGGCCGCGGCCAAGAAAGAGGCGGCAGACGAGCCATCCGCCGCGGCACCGGCCGCGGCAAAGAAGAAGGAGACCACCGCAAAGAAGCCCCCTACGGCGGCGCAGAAGAAGCAGCAGGCTGCTGCTGCTGCCGCTGCCGCTGCCGCTACCGCCTCAGCATCAGCCTCGCTCCCGCTCCCAGAACCGAGCAAGCCCAAGGCCAAACATGCGGCCGCGCAGCCGCCCGCAGTGGTGGCGCCGCCCCCTCCGTCGAAGAAGAAGGCGACCAAGGACTCGGACGACGAGGACTCGGACGAGGACTCGGACGACGACGGCGGCCTTCTGGTTGAGTACCCCGGCGCTAAGCCCCCGGGGGCCCAACAACGGCACAAGGACTTCTCCCCGGCATTCCCGCCGCGGATGAAGCGGTTCGAGGACTTCATCCAGGCGAACGGGGAGGAGGACGAGGACGCCGACGCCGAGGGCGAGGACGAGGACCCGACCGCCCTGCCGCCCGTGCGCGGCGACCTCAAGCTCCCCAGCCCCGTCGGGAACGCCGGCGCCCCCCCCGCGGAGGAGGAGGACGATGACGACAGCGAGGAGGAGGCCCAGGGGGACGTTGATGACGATCTCGAGCTCGCGCTCCTGAAGGAGCTTGATGAGGGCGGCGAGGGCGAGGACGAGGCCGCTGCTCAGGAGGCTGAGGAGAGCGACATCAGCGAGGAGGATTAGATTGTGTCGTCACTTGTTTTGTCTCCTTGTGTCCCCCTTTTACTTGGACACCCTTTCGTTTATCAGGGTCACATTCATGTTTTCCATTATTCATATTGTTCTCTCCTTGTCCACTTCAACATACTCGGGTCAAAAAGAGACAGGAGGAGACTGTCGGCCTACAACATGGCCAGGAGGAAACGGGGTTGATGGGGTTGCTTTACGGAAGGGGGCGTGTTGGTGCTATTTTTGCTTCGATTATCTGGGAGAAGGGAGGGGATTCTTCACAATGGCGTTGTATGGGTCATTTATGGGAAATGGTACGGACCAGGTCTCCAGGAACGAGACTCGATGGGATGCCACAGTCTTCTTTTGTTTTTCACTTGCAGATATGAATGGGGGGTCTATTTTGCTTTCTATTTGCTACCACCATTGCTTACACAAAAGAACAAGGGGAGAGGATAGTAAGCGAGATGAAGATAGAGGAAATGAATAGCTTAAGGTAGGTAGGTACCTAAGAAGGTACGTCTAGCTAGGCATTCAACTAGCGGCATTTTCTCTCCTTGTTTTATATCTTCTCTTTCTTCTCCTTCTGATTCTTCTTCCCCTCCTCTTTTTCCCTCTCCTACTTCCTCCTCTTCTCTTTGTTCCCCTCCTTGTTCCTCTCCATCTTCTCTTTATTCTCTTCTCCTTATTTCTCTTCTCCTTATTTCTCTTCTCCTTATTTCTCTTCTCCTTATTTCTCTTCTTATTTCTCCTCTCCTTATTTCTCTTCTTATTTATCTTCTCTTTATTTATCTTCTCCTTATTTCTCTTGATGACCCAAACAGACCACCCAGTTCGTGCCCATTGCCCCTTACCTATACCACGATGTTCACACCCTTTTTTCTTTCCACTCCCTTCTTTCAAACCAAGCGCATTTGCCTGGAGCGCTTAACCTCGCTAGCCCCCTCTCACCAGTGTTGGGGTTTGCGTCCTAGAGGCAGCAGCGCCATCGTGTACGTATTACTCGTTGCCTATCTCCTCTACGACGGACTTCTGGTCGACGGTACCGATGATGGAGTAGATCTCTGAGACGCCAGCCCCGCGCCAGTAGAGGAAGCTGCCAGCGGCGTAGAAGGCATGGCACAACAGGGGCTCCACTGGGAATTCCCTTATTTGTCGACTCCGCGAGGGTAAACATCCGGAGGGACGTCGAAATGAGGAATGTGGTACTTGAATCCTCGTAGCTTGCACTCCTGCCGCCCCTGGGCCGGACTGGGATGAGGCACGACTTCGGAACAGTGCGCTTGGCAAGGGGGATAGAGCCGCAAGCGCGGGGGCCGCCGTAACAACAACCTCTACTCTTCGTTATGGCATGTCTATGGCGGTTTCTTTTCTCTTAGCCACTTGCCTAACCAACATTTGTTACTTTCTATGATAGGGGAGAGGTCTGGTGCGCCGGATAGACAGGGGGACAATTTCTGAGGGAGTGTTCTCACCAAAGGGGGGAATATCCGCTCTCGTGCGCTCTCTCCCACAACACGCATCACCTATATTCTCCGCGAAGTCGTGGCCTTTGGGCAGCCAAGGATGTATCGTGGCTTGCCGCAGAGACAACGGCCCATGAGGACCAAGGCTCGACGTGGCGGCAGGGTCAGAGGGTGACGTTCAAGAGCCCATTCGCTCTCCTCTCCTTTCCTTTTCTTCTTCTTTTCTCCCCGCTATTTTCTTTGAGAATGTTATGATCTCTGGGTATGCATGATTGCTAACCTTTGTGGCTGCCGAAAGTTCGATTGTAGCTTGGTTGAAGAGGCCATCATACTCTGGCAGCGAAATAGGATGGCTCCTCACGCCCATTGAATAACATTACCCGTCTACCTCATGGCCAAGCTTGTGAAGGACGGGAGCGGTGGCCAATAAGCAGGCTGCAGTGATGTGAGGACCAGTGAGCGCTCACTTCTGTGGCGTCTGTCGCTACACCTCGGTGAACCTGGTTGGTAGTCAACATTTCCAGCCGATACAAAAAGGCTAGGTCGTGTCTGAAGGGCTAGACTCACCCCTAGGGGAAGTCTATCTACCTTTCCTGATGCCTCCCTTGCCCTCCAGCAAGAATAAGTGTTTGTCTTCACAGAGTCGACTCCAAGCAGAGCGTTGTCCACATCTTGCAATCCCAGCATCTGGCCACCCTACCGAGGTGCGTACGAGCCAATGGAGCACAGATGCGCTAGCGGTGCGAAGGGTCGACCATGTTTGGGATGAACTGAGCGGCTGGCGATGTATTGAGACGATACTCGAATACCCTTGGGAGGGTTAGTGCCTTGTTCTTCGGCTGCAACCAGGAAGTGAAGGGATTCAGAGGGACGCCGACAAAATTGTGGCTCGACTCATTTCGAGGCCGTTGAGCGATCCTCCATGAAGTACAAGTACTCTCAAAATTTCCTGTCGCCGCAGGTACATACTAGCCTGTCCTCGGGCAATGTACCTCTATGAGTGCCGAGGTAAGTAAGCTCGCTGATGTTTCCTCCCCTTGCACCATGCCTGTAGGTATTGGCCGCACCTACGTTGCCACCGAAGATGCCCATATCTCACTCACCTACCGCCCATATGTGCACTACCCCTCAAGCAGCTCGACTTTCCTTTGATAAATGCCCACTGCAGCACCCACAGTCGTCTTTGAATGCTACCTTCCTCTGAGACTGCCACATCAGCCGCCTATCGGAGCGTTCGAGCCAATCCCCCCATCAGCCTCAACTACGGCCAAACGGCCATCCACCCCTGCCAAAATGACCATTCACCTCTCTACCTCCTGGTGCGTATTATACCTCGCTGTCCGTTGTATCTTCACCCACACGGACCTTCAACGCCGCGATTGCGGTGGCCTGGAACTGCTCATCAGCCATCTCCTGAGGCAACAGGCTCGCTGCCGCATCCACAAACTCGCCAGAGGGTCTCCCAGATCTTGTTAGCTCCGTTAAGACGCTGATAACGAGCCGCTGTCCATACCAGCGGGAATCCGCTCATGCACTCGAGACGAATAGTACCCCTTCTTTAGTCTTGCGGCACCAGGGAACGCGTCGACGAACTCGGGAGCGGGCTCTACTGCCCGTGGCCACACAATGCCGGGCGTGCGAGCGAGCTTGGGATTTGGGCGCTGGATCACCCGACAGTCGTCCTCCCTGGTCTGGTGATGAGGGCTCCGGTTATTGTGGGCCGCAATGGATCGACGAGACGCTATAATACCATTTGCGCACACTTATCGCCTGTCTCCTAAACTCTTCATGTCGACTCTCCATCATAACCTTGAAGTCATGAATGAGACGGTCACTGAGAATTGGGAGTAGGGTAAGCCTGCGAATCCATCCCAGAATATGAGTCCTGATGAGGGCAGCAATAGCTAATCATTCGTATGATGTCCACTGATTCTTGAAAGGAGCAGGCTTCCTTAGGCCGGATGGCCTTGATGCCATCGAAAGCATTTGAGGGAGAAGAGTGACGACTGCGAGCCATGGTATCCTTCCCACTAACATCTTACGCCCCCATGGTTCATGGGTGAATGCTAGTTCCTCACCATAGATACTACCCCGTACGGGGGTCTTACCGGTCACTGACCATGCTGATGCTCCCAACAGGCCCCCTCAGAACGACGACGACAATGGCGACAACGAGACCAGCACGGGTAACCAGTACAATGCGGACGAGGATGATATCGCGGCAGAGGAAGTCGTAGAGTGGAAGTGGGACGGTGTGCCTTTCTAGAAGATCGAGAAATTACCCCGGGGTCGACTCCATTGCTCTGGCTTCCTGGGTTCTCACTATTGTCATGAAGTTGAACAAAGGCTAACAAAGGAGGTTAGGTTGTGCAACCCTGGTTGAGCACAGCTAGTGAACCTCGACGACTTCACCTTTCTAGCTGAAAATGATGATGAGACTCTCGCACTCGAGCTGGAAGTGCTGCTCTGGTGTGGAAA
Source organism: Pseudohalonectria lignicola (assembly GCA_003049395.1). Taxonomy (NCBI): domain Eukaryota; kingdom Fungi; phylum Ascomycota; class Sordariomycetes; order Magnaporthales; family Ophioceraceae; genus Pseudohalonectria; species Pseudohalonectria lignicola. Next base: position 49,468 of record PYSP01000246.1, read on the forward strand.
CTACTTCGTCATCGTCGACTAGGGGAAACAGGCATCTCGGGGAGGGCTTGATGGTGAACATGACGCTTACAGCACGGAACATTTCCATCACCTACTTCGTCGCGCTGCTTCTAGCAACCCTACACAACATACCCGGGGCAAGGGGCGAGGGGCGACGCCTCGTGGGGTCCTCCCTCCGCCGGGCCTCGAGCGTCTGAATCCTAGGGTCATCTAGGCAAACATCCCGCTTGAATGCATACATAGGCAGATCGATTTCGGCACAAATCGTCTTGTATTACAAGAAGCTGTTGCTAGGTGGGCAGAGGCAGGTCAAAGGACGATGTGAACATCATTGAAGGGGGGGAGGGGGGCGGCCTCCCCAGAGGCAGGACCTCCTCTATTACCAAGAAGCCCCCTTCAGGCCACGCTAGTTGTTAGAAGAGATCAGAGAATACATCACAAAGCTTACTCTCGTCAGGCTCTTCCTTTTAGCTTGACATTCTAAGCCACCATATCCTCCTATTAGGGGGTCTACCAAATGGAAGCAGCTCCCGCCTTGCTACGTAGAAAACGCAATCCTGCCACAATATCTCACTAGTGGACAGCTTCCGTAGGCATGCTTGTTGATACGACTGCTACGCCATTAATCCATTAATTTATCTCTGATACCAAGTCATCTCTATCAATTCCCTCCTTTAGTTTGCCTCTAATCTTTCGACCAATCCCCTATGGTCGATCAATCAGACTGTACGGCTCTGCCTTCCCTAGCACACGAACCGGATACCCATCACCTCCGTCCTCGAAGAATTGCTGTCGCAGAAGAAACTTGCGAGGCAAATAGGTAGCGAACACCATATCAAAGCAACCATATAGACTTCCGTCGAGACCTCCGCACAGGGTAACGATATTCTCATTGACGGATCCTATCCAGACCAATGGGTTCTCGACCATTTCGACACTTGACAAGTTCTTAAGCAACTAGTTCGGTATCCCAAGCCATCCAGTACTGCCACACGGAGGCATCTGGGGAGAACGGACAACTCTTTGTCACTAGACACCTAGAGGCCATCGAAGAGGATCTTCGGAATCGAAAGGGCACAGGGATGGGGGAAATGGATGAGACCGCGATTGACCTCCCTGAACGAGAACCTCGCTTCGACCAGGAAGCAGGTTCTCCTGCAGGACCATGGGGCGAGGTACCGAACCTGGGAGCCGACATTCTTCTTCTCTAGCCGTGTGCTGCTCGTCGACAGTGCTACACCGAAGAGCCAGAGCATCATCCGACAAGCCAACTGGTCATCGACAGCCCGGGTCGCAAAAGGGAGGAGGTCGACAGCGGATCAGACAACATCTTAAACTAACGAGCGGGGGATCGGCTGTTGCGCGCCAAGAGGGGACGTCTGGTCACTCGCGGAAGATCTGGGGATCGCAGCGGGACGGGGGCGGAACTGCCCGGGGGGAGGTGGACGACGGCCTGCTGGCGGCGCTCTCGGCCGGAAGGTGGAGGAACCTGTAGGCATCCTACAAGTTCGTTCTACCTAAGATCGCCTTCACCCTTAGCGAGGAGCCGAAACCCGCGGACATCACCAACCAGCACTTGAGAGCGCAGATAAAGGGGATGTTTTCTCTGTTTATTGGGAGTCCTCGGTGGCTGCGTCTCTTGTCTGTCGGCGAGGAGTTGATTTTGTTGCTCGCGCAGCAGGACCTTGTCAGCCTCATCCTTCTCGCTGCTTTCTCGATCTTGCGGCACAAGCTTCGCGATTTGATCCGCATGTGGCATCACGGCTTGGTTCGAGGTCCCAGAGCTGGTGCTTCGGAGGGCGTAGAAGATGACGGGCTCTGCTCGATGGACTGCCGGACTTCTTGACTGAAGCCTGCCTTGTGATCTTGGGGTGTAACAGGAGGGTCTTGTGTCAGCTAACGACCCTTGGCTCGGCGGCAGTCCTTTTCCTGTCGATGCAGATCCTTATTATGCGCTCAGATATGCTTGTAGATCTCCTCACGAGCTTGTTCAAACTCGTTGTCCTTGTAAAGCCGCTTGATAGAAAGTCACTTACAGCCTGCCTGTGGACTCTCTAGTTCGGTGCCAAGGTCCGGCTCTGGCTCCGCCTGGGACTCGCGAGAGAACCACTTGCCTACAGTGATCGGTAGAGAGGGAGGGGCAGTTAGCAGGAAATCCCACGCGATTAGCAGGGGTAATAGCTTCTACTCTGTACCCAAGGGGGAACGACAGAGAAACAGGGCTTCTTATGGCCTCAACAGAGGAACCGATCAGGGAGACAAACGACTCAGGGGGCAGAGGAAACCCAATTTGTTCCACAGATGGTTGACCCGGGGTTATGACCAAACCAAGGTCGAGCTCGATGTGCAATGTGCAAAGCGAGGGGACGGGCGGGAAGACCGGATGATTGAAGCTATTCGATGAATGATGAACCGATTCACCGAATCTATAGCAAAGCCACGGGACACAGCTTGGAGGTCGGCGGTGTCGCCGGAGGGCCGTCTCCTTCGCGTGACTAGCGTGAAGGGTTCGCAACTCCCATTTCCCTTGTTCTTTGCCATAGCGAATATGGGGGTTGAATCCCTTGCAGAACCCGAAACAGAGGCCGGACAAGGGTCAAGGAGGTTGAGAGAAAATCGAATAGCGCCGAATGCTTTCAATGGGGGCTAAACCGAGATTTAAATACCTAGACTTTAAGGAAGCTCCAGACAGAGTCAGCTACAAAGTACATCAGGCAGATATCAGTACTCCTTCCACTTGCCGCCACGATAGGGGATCCTAACGTTATCCACACCCTGTGGCAGCCCGAAAATCTTCTATTGAATTGCTCCTCAGCCAAGATCAAGCAAGAGGAAGAGGCGGCAGCCAAAGGTGAGCCACTTACACCATCATGCCTTGATGGATAGGCTTGAGCAGCCTTGTGCGATCTTCTCCAGGCCGTATCACAGTTAACTCATCCCTTCCGGAATAGTGTGATGGCCTGGCTCAGGGCCAGAGCTGCTCGCCATTCTTGAGGGACATGTCCGCCGCGAGCTTAAGGATCGGGAGCGATAGTATTTATTGGTGGGATGGCAAAGAGCACATCGTAGTATCCGACATGGTGTTTTTGTGTTCGTCCGCAGGTGTGAATGAGTGAGGGAAGGCGAAGTTTTGGCGAACGCTGTCTATTGCGGATTGGGATTTTGCCGTTGCTTTCCAGTGGGGACAACTGACTGGAAAGTTTTTACTACTCAGGAGGCCAGTAATGACTGCAGATGGGTGTGAATGATCACGTTTGCTTAGGCCCTGGGATTGTCTCGCTAAAATCATGGAGTTTTCTTTTATTTTTTTTCGTACTATTTACAGAGTTTTTTTTTACCATCGGGCTCTCTGGCCCTGTTTTTTTTCCTTTTCCAGCCACCAGCCTGGCGCTGCGGCCGCCATCCCACCCCATGTCCTACACCCAGCCCGCATCATCGCCATCGGACAGCTCAGCCTCCTCGACCGTGGATCGGTCAGTCTTGACCAGCGCCCTCCGGACGCAGCCGGCCAGGGTCTTCACCGCGTTGGGCGGGAACGCGTTGCCGATCTGCTTCCTCACCCCCGGCGCTAGGAACTTGTGGAAGTGGGGAAAGCCCTGCAGCGCGGCCAGCTCCCTGAGGGTGAAGTTGCGCTTGGCGCTGGGGTGGCACATGACGAGGCCGGTGCAGGTGACGGTCCGGGGCAGGACCATGTGCCGGGAGTAGGCCCTCCCGCCCCTGAACTCGCGGGTGGCCGCGGCCACGTCGTGGAGCGGGTCGCCCCGCCGCGGGATGTCAGCGATGGCGTCCTCGACGCACCGGTAGGGGGGCCGCCCGGGCCGGCCGCTCCCGTACACCTTGCCCGACATGGGCGGCAGCGGCTCGCCGGGGCAGGCGCCGACCATGATCATGCGTTTCCGGCTCTGCGGCACGCCCCAGTGCGACAGCTCGACGACCTTCCAGTTTATGGAGTAGCCGAGCTCGGCGAACCCCTGGATCATGGTGTTGAGGTAGCCCTGGAACTTGGGCATGAGGATGCCGAAGGTCTGCTCTAGGGTGAAGATGCGGGGGCGCAGCTTCTCCAGGACGGACTTGCAGCAGAAGAGCACGGCCGAGTTGGCCTCGTCGTTGCGGCCGGTCCTGGTGTGCGCGGGCGAGAAGAACTGGCACGGGGGCGACATGTGGACGATGTCGACGTACTGCGTCTGGTCGTCCCCGATGCTGTTGACGTAGTCGAAGATCTCCATGTGGTGCAGCTCGACGTCGGGGAAGTTGGCCCTGTAGCTTGCGCACGCGTTCTTGCAGTGGTCGATGGCTGCCACAACCTTGAGCCCAGCATCCTCCATGCCGCGTGTGGCGCCCCCGGCGCAACAGAAGATGTCGGCAGCGGTGTATTGCTGGCCGAAAACGCGCGTCCGAGCATTGGCTGGGATGGGCTGTGGGAGGCCGCCTTGCTTGGGGATGTAGCTGCCGAAGCGGACCTTACCCTCACGCCACTTCTTCAGAAGCTCGCTCCCCTTGGCATGGTAGCGCTTCTCGGTACACATAAGCTTGGGTGTACGCATCAGCGCCCATTCATGAGGACTGTTGAGCCGGAAGTGGCGCCGAGTGGAATAGACGATCCTGTAGGTCCATCGACAAACGAGCCAGCCGTGGGCCACCATGTCCTCTTCAGATTCGTACTTTCCGACGATGTCGATGTGCTCAGGGTATGGCGCGTTGGTCATTCGTAGATTTCTCTTGCACTTGATCTGGTCCCGAGTGACTTCGACGAGGGCTTGCTCCAGGTCTGGCCTCTTGTCGTAATCCTCGATCTCGACGATCTGGGTGAGCTCGCCGATGTGCATAGGGAGTAATCCCTTCATCTTTGTGTTGCTGGTGAAGGGGTAACCACGAATAAGGGCCTCTATGATGCCGCCGTCTGGAGAATAATCGGCGACTATGTACTTGACCAGGACGAAATCGGACTGATATCTGCCGATGGGCTCGTGAAGTTCGACCAGCATGCCTTCATCCAGCTGTTCGCCGCCGACAGTCACCGAGTGCTGAAGGGTCTGGCTGCGTGTAAGCCGAGGGTTCCGCATCGGCATAAAGACACCCTGGGGCCCCGAAAGCTCCGCCTCGTCGTCCTCGGTCAGATCGACGACATTGTTGACTTCGCTCAGGTCGAGGGACTCAAGGGCCCGCTCAAACTCTTCGGTGATCGCCTCGTTATCATCGTCCGGGTTGGGATCGAGAGCGACCCGCGAGATGCCATCGCGGAGCCGAGTGAGTCTCTCGACCTGCTCATCGAGGTCGATAGGGTTCTGCAGGGAGCCCAGAGCCAGTTCCTGTGCCGAGGGGCGCTGAGTCGGATTGTGAATCGAAGATCCCTGAGCAGGATACTGCCTCGAAGAGCCCTCACCCGGATCCTGCCTCGAGGAGCCCTCACCCGGATCCTGCTTCGAGGAGCCCTCTCCTGGGTCGTGCTTCGAGGAGCCCTGAGGCAGCGTCCATGTCGACATTGTGTTATTCTTGCAAGGTAGTATGTCGTCTCTTGATAAGTTGTCGGGTGAGATGAGGCTGAGGATAGACTGGTAGAGAAGAGTGATATCTCAGCGGTGGGAGGGGAAGGGATCTCTGATCTGAGAGTGCTGATATCCCGGCAGTGGGAGAACAAGGAGATCTATGATATGAGAAGCGGTGATGTCCCAGTAATGGGAAGCGGGGTGATCTATGATCTGAGAGGCAGATATCCCGGCAGTAGGAGAACGAGGGGATCTATGATCTGAGACGTGGTAATGGCTCTCAGTAACAGAAAGGCGAGGCGATCTATAACCTACGAAGTAGTAATGCCTTTCAGCGGTAGAATGGTAAGGTGATCTAGGATCTGAGGCGTGGTAATACCTCTCAGCGGTGGAAAGATGATGTGATTTATGATCAGAGAATAGTGATGTCTCAGCGGTGGAAGGGCAAGGTGATCTAGAATCTGAGGCGTGGTAATGCCTCTCAGCGGTGGAAAGACGATGTGATCTATGATCTGGGAACAGTGATGTCTCAGCGTTTGGAGGGTAGGGTGATGTAGGATCTGAGAAAAGGCTCTAATAAAAATCTAATGTGCAAGTGAGGATATATGCGTAGGCGACCCGCTCGGAAGATGGGTGGATAGGGCTTGACTTGTTTCTGAGACCTCAGGTTTAGGGTTAGGAGGCACACAATCGTATGGAAAGATTCGACCAGCGTCTAAAAGCTCTGAATAGGAAGACACGGTCGAGAAGCCTGAGAAGATCGATCAGTATCCCATCCTTAGATGGCCATAGTGATGGAAAGGAGAGGAGCAAACTGACGGTTCCGCAACGAGACAGGAAGGGAGCAACAGTTGCTTCTTCATTCTACGGTTTACGGCATGCAGTTCTTCGCAGGATCCTGTTCCTGGGAGCTCTGCGCAGTTGTTTCCTTCACTATGTACTTGGAGATCTCGAGATGACCTGGAGATTTGGACTCAAGGAGTCAAGGCAGTCTGTGAGGAAACCTCATCGCTGAAGGGCATCATAATACGTATTGCGGGAACCATGGCCACTCCCCCAGAGGCTCCAACCCAGCACATGCTCATATTCTTCTTAAGAATTAGGCTATTTTCGGTGGTATTTGATAACATTGTCATGCCAAAGTAGTGATGATCCCATGTATGGAGACTAAATAAGCGGGCAGTCACTGCACGATGGAGAAGGCTGGACATGAATGTATATGGACTGAGTGGTAGCCCCTTCCATTTCGGTAGAGGACTACCTAGCCAGCCAATCAAGAATGTGGGAGGTTCCCAAGGTTGAAGAGGGGAGGGGGCACTTGGGAGAGTCCAACGTCCATCTGTGGCTGTGGCTCTTAGAACCAGCTGCCCGTCAGCTGCCACCCAGAGTCAGTGTGAAATTCACCGTCGAGACTGGGTCGGGGGGCAGAGGCCTTCAATATAATATATCTCTTGTCAGCTTCGGTATACAGAAGGATACGAGATTTTTATTGAATACCTCTATATACTCTTGTTCACAAGGGGGAAGCTCAAGGCTCTACAGCTGACCCTTTACGGAGCCTGGTGATATTGACAGCTCTCCGTGATTGCACTCCAGAAGTCTAGTTAGTTGCAGACTGAGGTGATCAATGTTCTCCGAGGCTCGAATACAGCCCGAGAGAGTGGTAAGAATGAATCCCTAGCTAAGACGGCATGAGCAACTGACGTTCAGGGACTCACGGTAAGGTACCCACGAGACATATTCTCGAAGAGTAACGGGAGGAACGGGCCGACATCGGATTGAAGCAGCGAGTCGAATTCGGTCCCTGCCTGAGGTGACCGAGAGAAGCATTGACCGTGTTACAAAGGTGAACAGATTACACGTTGGACAATGGAATGGGGCAAGATCACGGACATCTGGGCGACGGAAGAATATCGATCGCGGCTGAGAATTTGGGGATACGTATATTACTACGTGACCCTGTCTGCCACTATTAGGCACATCACACGTGTGAACACACGTGCCTGGGACTCGAAAAAAATCGCCTTCCAGTGCCCTGCACCACACTGGCACACTTCAATGATCAATAGTTTCAGTTGAGCTGCCGACGCCTCAGGCGTCTGTGCGAAGTTAGTATGTATGTATGTACCACTACAAGTACTTAGCCTACCCCGCTATTGATGTCAATCGGAGATGATCCAACCGGTTGATCGGTAGGTAGGTAGTGGGGCAGGTTTGATAAAAAAGATTGCCCACGCAAGGGGAAAGCTTGTTCCCCAAACTTAAGAAAATTCAAAAGAAAAAAAGAAAAAGAAAAAGTCTTCGCAAGATGGAGACCACTTCACCATCGTCAGCCCGCAATCTTCCGCCTGGAGCCTCTCCCCGTGACGGACATCCTCAATTTGACCGCTGAACTCTAAGCCAAGCCCTCCTTTTAAAGCCTATCTTCCTCTATCATCCTTCCTATCTCTTCCTTCATCGACCAGTTCTCGGCATCTCGGCAAAACAGGGTTGAGGGTCGGCGCCGCCGCAAGGCTTCTGACGATTCTAGCACCTGACGAGGTCTGTCGCAATCCTTTTCTACTTCTCTTCCTTACAACTGAACTTGCATCATGATGACCTCTATAATTATAATGCTTGACTTCCTAGCATATATTTGATGCGGAGAATATGTCCATGTCTGAACCGCTCGCCTAGCACCTCATGCAAACCCCATTTCACGACCTCGCAAAAAGAAGTCTCTCAGAACCGCGGCTGACACTCACCTCAGCGACCACCTGGTAGCTATATAGACCCTCTCCCTCATCTGAGCCGAAAGTCAAGTCTCTCAACATGTGTGGCATCCTCGGCTTGATTCTTGGCGATGTCGATGACCCAAAGACGACATGTCTGGCTGCTGGAGACCTCCATGAGTAAGTTGTTTCCTATGACATATCCGAGTTCTCTGACTGTTCTCCCTCCGGACAGCCGTTGTCTACCCATGTGCCCGTAGTGGCATGCGAGAGGGTGGATCGTGGATCCGTGTTGTCCCTCCCTTCGATCCCAATCTTGATTGGCTTACCCCCATCGCCAGAAAGCCTCTGGTGGGCTGCGTGGGGGATTTGAGGACATGGCTGGGACAATAAGATGCAGAAAAAGCCATACGAATTTCCTCGGAACCCTTCCTCCCCCCTCCCCC